>JASCZI010030460.1:19752-32600 GCA_036250425.1 Stylosanthes scabra | reverse complement strand
TATATATATATATATATATATATATATATATATATATATATATATATATATATATATATATATATATTCTTAGCTATTTAAATTTTTAGAATAAATTAATTCATAATGCGATAATAATATAAAAACTTTTATGACCAGAATATTTACAATTCAATCTTTGTTACCTTTAAAGAAAAATAATTTATCAAAGAGGTTGGTTCGAGTGGCAAACAACTTAAATTTGCTTTAACGTGTAAAATTATTTTATTAAAGTCTATAATTAGAGTTAATACTATACATATTTGATTTTGAATATATATATGTAAGTAAGATACAATAAAATTAATTTCCTTTACTTTTGAAAACAACTGGAACAAAAAAAAGAGACAGAAAGAATACAAATAAAAATACAATAGTTTTATAGTAACTTAAAACTCATTTAATCATAATATACCATGTGTGTGCACGTGTTTGTGTGTGATACATATATATAGCCATCACAAATATCTACTTATTAGGATCTCACAGGGATGGCAAATATATGTGTAGGCCAAGCCATAATATTGCATGTGCAATGCCCTTAAGGGAAATTCATATGAATACAAACTATTTTTATGATTTTTTCTTGCTTTTAAAGCATTATAAAAGGGTAACAATTTCTATACAGATTACACACGTAAAGAGAATACATAGCAAGTGAAAATATGAGGAATCATGTGGGTTTCACTTTTTTTAATAAAAATAAAAACAAAACATTCTTCACAATAATGAAGTAATTTGTATCCTATGTATGTAAATACTGTGTATATGAATATTGGCCTTATAAAAAAATTGCACTACTACCTGAATGTCTCCAAATGTAAAATAAGGATAAGGAAAGCTAAAGCTTATTAGCTAAATCTATCTTTTCTTAAAAAAATTTAGCTAACATGTGTTCTGATAATACAAGACAAATTTATTATTAATAGAAGAATTTAAATATTTGTATTTAATAAAATATAAAATAAATATATTAAAACCTTAAATTTTATATTTTTAATAAAAAAATTAATTTATAAGATACAAAATAAATGAGAATTTAGTTTGTCATAAAAAAATTAGAAATTTAGCTATCATGTATCCTAGAGTACATAATAAATTTACTATTAATGAAAGATTTTAAATAATTATATTTAATAAATACAAAATAAATATATTAAAAATTTAAATTTTTTATATTTTCAATAATAATTTTTTATTTGTAATCTTAACATATGTTTCTATGATACAATATAAATAAACCCAATAAATAAATACTTTCAGAAATTATATTATTTGTTTCTGATGAGTCTTAATTGAAGCACCTCGGAAAATTCAATTGAAAAAGAGTAGCACATTTATTATATTAACATGGTTACAGTTTTTAGGAAATTCCAATTAAATTCGAACAGCCATTTTCACCACGCCGCATCTTTCATAAAACCAACTAATCTAATAGCCATGGTTTTTTGTTTTTTGATATAAATATTATAATAACCTTGTATTAGTGGATAATGGTCAACAAATTGGAGTTTTGAACCATGCAAAAAGCCTATACTAACCATACATATTCATGTTGATTTGATTATGAACCATGCAATTCAAGCAATAAGTTACTTTCTATGTATGCAGCACAATTCTTATCAACATTATTTCTTTTCAGTCTTATTATGTTCACATTCAAATGTGAAAAAATAATAATAATAAAGGCGTTGTTTTTTCCTATAAAAAAATATAGGGGCCGATTGATTTGTGAAAATATTTTTTATTTTCATTTTCTGTTTTCATTTGCTAAAAATAATTTTCATTTTCAAAATTTCACATTATAGAAAATGCGATTGATATGTAAAAATAATATTCATTTTCAAAAGATGAAAATAGTAAAAATATGTTTGATTTGTTCATTTCTAAAATGTATTTTCAATATTGATTTTCAATTATAAAATAAATTATTAATTTGAAATAAATAACTGTATTCATAATTTTTTTAAACAAATAATTTATTAATAAAATAATAAATAAATAAATACTAAAGTTAAAAATTAAAAAATTTATAGAAAAGGCAAAATTTGTGACAATACATAAAAATAGTATATGTTAGAAGAATAGTAGAATATTGAGTACTTTTATTTTATTTTATTTTTTTAATTTTTCTTTTTGTGTTAAAATTTATTTTTAAATCTTTTATATTTTTATCCCGTACAGAGTGAGTACTTGAAAACTTATGAAAAGAAAAACTTAAATTTTAAAAGTCTTTTATATTATTAAATTAAATTAACATTAATATACTTTTATTATACCAACTAAAAAAATATATCTAATGACATATTAAAAAAAAAGTAACATATTATTATGGACACGTATGATTTTCATTTATTTAGATATTATCTCATAAGTGCAAAGTGATAACCAACAAAACCTTTTATAACAAAAGAAATTGAGTAAAAAAAAGCGTATAGAAAGCAATCTAAAAGAATCCAACGTTTTGGATTAAAAAGCGCGTGTTTTGGATTGAAAACGTTTTCAAATGGGATAACTGAAAATACTCAAAATAAGAAAATATCATTTTTAACTTTGTTTTTTATTTTTGAAAATATTTTCATTAAAAATATTTTAAAAATGTTCAACCATTCATATTTTGATGTCTTATTTCCATTTTTATTAAATCGCCCAAATCAATCAACCCCGTAGTTATGTTTTTCTTTCTTTTGAATGAATTATGTGAATTTAATATAGAAAATAAGTTGAAAATGTAAAAGATTTTTTAACACAGTATTTTCAATTAAAATCATGTGTTTTAATAAAAATTTAAATAATTGGTTTAAAGATAATTAGTTTTTAAATGTGATAATGAATAATTTAATCTTTTTGTAAAATTTTAATTTTTTACCCTAATAATTACCTTAAGTAAAAATTAAATCTTTAATTACATATTCTAAAAAATATAGTCGTCAAAATTTTGTTAATTACATATACATTATCCTAGCTAGTAGTACTAGTACTAAATTTAACCTCAAATTTTAACCCAAAAAATTTCTTTATAAATTTAGTTTTTCATACGCTCTTAGTATAAAAAAAAGTTTATACACAAATTAAATAATTAAACTCGTGTATTAAATTAGTAAAAGTAAGTAATTTTCATAGCTATTATTTAAAAAATTATTTAAATTTATTAATCTAATTATATGATTATCTAAAATTATTCACAAATTTATTTATTTATTTATTAGTATAATAATGGTAAATAAAATATCAAAGGAAATGGAGTGTTTAATATGATGGGAGTTGGTTACGCACTTTTTTTCCAAATTATTTCAGCTGGATAGGTTAAGAATTAATTCTTTATGAATTTAAATTTTATTTAAAAATTATTCGATCAATGAATTATTATATGTATAAAATAAAATTTGAACTTTTTATATTTATTTAAATAGATTATTAATCTAATTATTATTTCAACCCTGGTTGGGATGACTACTTACTAATAAATCAATTTATCGTGGGTGCGAGAAAATGGAAGAGAGATGATGCCACGTGTAAGGAAGAAAGTGGGAGGAGGAGGGGGGCGTGAAGAGAGAGGGAAAGTGAGTGGGACCCACTGAGAGTGTAATGGTCCAAACCCAACAATAACAACAACAGGAATCTTTGTCCCCCCACAAATACTTTCACTCCCCACACACTCATATTTTACTATAAACATTAAAAATCACATCACATTATTTCTCATTTTATCACAATCCCAGCTCAACACGGAGGGCCCATTCGTCTTTTCATTTGCCTACATAGTTGTAACCTAACCTAACTCAATTCACTCACATTAACTTGCTTATTTTGAAAGAAAATGAGAAGATGTATTAATTATGAAAAAGTATAGAAATCTTGGGTCTAACAAGAAATTATGAATAATAATTTTTATATTTTATAGATCATAATTTTTTCAATTTTAAATATTACTTATGTATTGATTTTTTAATTGACTCTCTAATATTAATTTTATAGTATTATTCTTTAATTATTAATTTATAATATTAAACAAAATTAAATTAAATAAAATTAATATATCCCTTAAATTATAGGCATCTTATGTTAATCATATGATTTTATAAAATAAAATTTTAGATCAATTTAATATCAGTCATATTCTTAAAATTACGAATGACTTACAGTAAATATAAAAATAGATATAAGTCCTACTATAAAATTGATGAATATTATTATGGTGAAAAGTGAAATTTTAGTTAAAAAATAAAAATTATTTTTTAATAGAATAAAAAATAAAAAATATTATCAGATACAATGTACATATTTAAAATTTTAAATTTAATAAAAAAATTTACTCTAACTCAAGCCTACTCTTCACAACAAAATTCTTCAAAATTAAGCGTCTATTTTTATGGTTTTATCTGGGAGAGGTTGAGTTTCAACTCGAGATGGAGTTGAATCAGATGGATTAAAGAGCTTGTAATGGCTGTCTCTTACTCTATCACGGTGGAAGGATAATATTTTGTCTATCAGATAAATCTCAATGTTAATTTTAACTGATAATTTTATCCCATAGTTAATCAACTATTAGTTAACGCATGCTATTTTGTTTTGATATGTCACATTAGCATGACACATCAACATAGCATATATGTTGATGAATTATATGCACGTAGGAAATATAATTTCTAGTACTAGTATTTTATTATTTATAGTAATTAAATTCAGTAATTTTACACTATAAAACACTTGAATAATATACCATCGGTTGATGAAGCAATATTGAGAGATTAAAATCATGCATTATGCTAATTAATAACTTATTACTATATACCTAAAATTACCTACAAAATATATATAACTTTAGAAGCTAAGTTGATGTTTATAAAACTTCAGAAACTAAACAAAACATACTTGAAATTTCAAAAATCAAACTAAAATGTTAATTTACTCTCATGAAAATTAATGCCCCGAAACAAATTGTTCTCATGAATAGAATGCTCAATTATGATTTCAATAATACAAGCTACTAAAATAATCTACTAATATAATATGGACACAAAAAGTAATAAGACATTAATCCAAATAAAATTATAAAATACAGTGATAGTTAATTTTTTTTATGGACTAATTTTTTATCATATATAGGTGAAATATTTAATTATTTTAGTAGCTAATTATTTTATTAAAAAAGTAAAACAAGCGTGAAAGATTTTTAAATATCAAATTTGAATAACATGTATGAAAATTTGACCTTACTATGGTCAACAACATTAATTCCACATCTAGAGAGAAAAAAATATATCTTACAAACTAAAAAGATCCCAAAAAAATTAAAAAGTACAAACTACTTTTAACGGATTTATTCGATTTAAATATATAAATAATACAGATATATATTTTATTAAAAAATTTGAAGATCCACTTCTATATTATCTCTTTAATTTTTATAAAATGCAAAAAAAAATATATTTATATCAACTTAACATGTAATAAATAATTTCCATATTACTAAGTATTAACGATAAAGCTAATGCGAAAAAGATTTAAAAAATATATATATATAATATGCACATTACACATTTTCTTAAAAAAATTATAATATTTAATTTTTTTTTTCCAATTTCACATTTTAAAGAAATTTCCAAAAACTAATAGTACTAGAATTGAATTCTTGAGTCGTCCCAAGTTCCAAGTCCCAAGTCCCAATTAGTATTTTAAATTGTTACGCAGTTTTCTTGGGGTGGTTGCGTTTTGGTTTATTGTTTGGATTTTAAGACATATTAAGATAGTTTCATAGTAGTAATAGCTCTCACTGTTCAAGACAGTCTCCTACCCAAGCGGCAAGCGACAACACACCCAAACTATGAAAACTATACACATTTTCTATATTTAAAAAAAAAAAATTCATTACACATTACATTACTTTTTTACTTAATTGAGTTAATTCCCTCCATTACACGTAATTTAGTATAATTATTTTACTATAATAGATTTATATTATAGTAGTTAATTATTTAATTAAAAAATGTTTCTGTTAAAAACTAATTAAAAATTCTAATTTATTTTTAATTATTTTCTTAATACTTAAATAATTTTTTCTTTTACATTTTTAATAATTTAAATATAAAAAAATTAAATTAAAACTCTTAATGGTTACTCTTTTGTTAATAGTTAGTAACTTAGGCTGCGTTTGAAAAAGAGATTAAAATTAAAAAATTGAGACTGAGAGAATGAAATTAAGATACTAAGATTAAACTAAATTTATTGTTGTGTTTAGTTTAAAATTTACTAGAAAACAGAAACTGAGAGATAGAAATTAAATTAAATTGATGAAAGAATGATAAATGTTAGTATTAAAAATTTTAATGTTAAATGAGAGTATTTGAGTAAAAAAAGTTATTAAAATTTCAGTCCTAATTTCCAATTCTCAGTCTCCCGATCTCATTTATCTAAAGATACTGCAAATATTAAAACTTTAAAAATTGATACTAAAATTTTAGTTGTATTTATAATTTCTATCCACCAAAACACAATATTGAGTCGGAATACCTCAATTTCACGCTATCTTAATATGTAATTCAGTACTTGTGGTTATCTTGTTGAGGCAGTAAGGCGTGGAAATCTTATCTCCACACAGAAACAAACATGGTTGGTCCCTCCCCTCCTCTCTCCCCCATCTCCTATTTTCACTTACTCATTAACTTTGTTGACCCGTCATCCTCTCTCTCATTGTTGTTGTTGTTATAAACAGAACTACTCAGCATTGCTTTGTGGTAAAGAGGATGGGGTCTCTTCTCTTCTCAATGGTGGGTGGTGTACTTATTTCGACACTTAAATCATTTTAGATGTCTAAAAGTGATAGAATTAAGGTTAGATTTTTTATCTCTTGGGGATTAGATATGTGTCATAAATTAACTAATTGAACGTTATTAGATATATTTTAGTTTCTACTTTGTACTTCAATATAAAACAATTAATTAAAATGCGTTCGGTTCACAAATTTACGAAACTTATTTAATTATATTATTTTTTTAACTGCATTGTGTTATTATTGAAAATTTTGCGCTAATATTTTAACCTAAAACTTTCGCTAAACGATAATTGACAGCCGTTCTTGTGGCGGTTTGTACAATGTGCTGCTAAGTTTTTACATTTTGTGGCAGTTTGTGTCAAATCATCACTAAATATGCATATTTTTCAGTGGTTTTGAAAATTTAACAGTGGTTGATATTGCAACCGCCAGAAACGTAAACATTGAAGGAATTTAGTGGCGGTTTTTGTCAAAATTACTGTGAAATGAAATAAAAAAAACAAAGAAAAACAAGCTTACATATATATTTATACATGCTAATAACTTATTCTTTTTAATATGTTTGAACACAATATATTTTTAACACTTTTAAGATAATTTTATAGTAAAAAAATTTTAAAAAGTATATGTCTTGAATTTTTTTTGCAATTTTGCAAGATAAAATTTGTTGCAAAAATATATTTTTTAAAATATATTGAACAAATGCAAATAATTTATAAAATTACAGTGAAAGAAAATATAAATGTTAGAAATAATATTTCATATCACTTAAAATATGTTAAAAAGTGATGACATCAATTTTTAGAATTAAAAAAATATTTTATAAATAATAGATAAAATATAAATCACAATTTAATTAGACCTTTTTATTAAAAATATCAATAATTAAAATAATGCACAACTTGCATATTGTAGAGATTTCTATATATAATTAGTTGTGTTATTTGTATTGAATGTTGGGTTGACTTGGTGGAAGACATGTTGAAGCGAATGAGCTTGAACCCTTTTGTCCTGAGTTCGAATTCCTCTTAGGTGGCTTTCAGAATTAATTTAAAAAGAGGGAGCCCCTATTTTAATGCGGTAGTACCGCAGGTGCATTGTGGAGGAGTGCAATGCATGAGTTCAAACTGATGATCTATAATCAGTTCAATAAAAAACTAACATGTTTTCAACAGGTGTTGTTTAGCAACGGTTGGTTCTAAATCACTGCTAAAAATGAATGTCGGATTCCTTATCAACATATAGCGATAAAATAAAAACTATTTCACGGCGGTTATATTAGCGGTTATGAAAAATCATCGCGAAAAGTTTTATGACACGTGCACACATATATATGGCGGTTGACAAAACCATTGCTACCTAACATACAAATCGCTGCTATCTATCAAATATATTGTAGTTAGAGAATCACAATTTGCAAACTCAAAAACTAATTGGGCTATTTCCAAAAATTAAGGACTATTTAGAAATACGCTGAAAAAATTCAGAGAAAATTTTAAATATTTACTTATTATTATTTGGTGCATGATGCGTGATGTTTTGGCATCTCTCTTATCTATTTATAATATTTTGTATTTAATTATTTGTACGGATCAAATATTAAATATTTTGATAATTATAAGTATATTGGTAAAAGAATTTTTGTTTAATAATTTCTTCATGAGGTTAACATTTTTTTATTGTATAGTACTTAATTAATTAAAATTGTGTGAACAGTATAGCTAGCTAGGTTAAGTTTTTGTAAAATATTAGAATAACAAAGAGTTATTAATACATTTTGTTTGATTGATACTATTGTACTTTAGGTTAGATAGATGTTACTCTCAATTGAGGGGAATGCACATTTACATGAAAACTAAACTACCGCACGTTGTTACTCTATTATCTTTTCATTTTCTAATGATTTTTTCTTCTTTTTTTTTTTTCTTTCTTTTTCCCACTACCTAATACATGTGCCTATGAATTTATTGTTTCTTACTAATAAACATGTATTTCATAAATTGAATTTATTGCTATTACGATGAACAGGGGAGCACACATACAATGACGTATAAGAGCAGATGACTAATGGAGTGAACCAACCTCCATTGGATAAGTTAAGAGTAATTATTTCTATTTATTTTTCAACATTAAGATTAGTATTTAATGAACATCAATTCATTTAAATAATGCACTACTCAATTAGTCAATTTGATCTAATTATTTTGAATACTAGGTCATTATTAGGGTATGAGTAATATCCCACCAAATATTGTAACTTAAATAAGACGGTAAAGTAGTAAAGTATAATATTTCAACTATCTTTAACTGTGCAATTTTTATTATGTGTGAGTTTGTTATCTTGATTTAAGGGATTAAGTACTATCACTTCAAGTAATCTTATAGATAGGACGGTTTATTAGCTACAATTTCGATTAACAGAAGAGCTATAATTCTGGAGAATTTTAGCATTGGTTTTACCAAAACTGCTGTAGTTTAAATGTAATTTAGTGGCGACTTCAACATCAATTGTCACTAAATATATTTAAATTGCATCTATTATGTTGAAACCACCGCTAAAATGAGTTTATGTGTATTTAGATTATATTTTTCATATTATTTATATATATACACTCATAACTTATTCTTTTGAATCTATTTGAAAGTAATAAATTTTTTAACACTTTTAAAATTTTGTTGGTAAAAAAAAAAGTACATTTTTTGAAAATATGATAGGATATAAACCACAATTTAATTATTAGACTTCTTAATGAAAATATCACTAATTTAAGTTAGACTATTTAAAATAATTCACAACTTACATATTATAGAGACTTCTATATATATCATTAGTAATATGGGTTAACATTATTTGATGTTGGGTTAGTTTGATTGTAGGTATGCAGGAAGAGCTTGAACCCTTTTTGTCCACGGTTTGAATATCTCTCAAGTAACTCTCGAAACTAATTATCAAAAAAAAGAGTCTTCTAGTATGATAAACCGGTTGACGATGATTCAATATTAGGAATACGGCGGCGATTAATTACTGTCATAAAACAAACAACCACCGCCGTATTTAATATTTCATGAAAAATATACCAGCAGTTGTAAAAAACTGTCATAAAACTGTTTAGCAAATGCCAATATAGATAGAAATTGGATAACTGCCACAAAACACCCGCTATTCGACGCGTGCCTTGTAGTGTATTTTATTATTTTTCCAATTTTCTCATTTTAGAAAATTTTGATAAATTTATATTGAATACATTACTCACTAATAAGTAAATTTGAAAATTTTGATCAATGATTTTTAAAATATTAGAAAAATTAGTTTATTTCTATGTTAGATAAATTAGCAACAATTACAGGTGTATACATACTTTGTGCAACTAAGTTCAACCAAATCATTTATTCTATGACAAATAAAATATTATTTTGATGTCAAATAAAATATTGTTCCTATATTATTTTTTGTGATAGTTGATATTGGAAATGATTTTCTATTTGACATATAAATAAAGGACTTGATGAAATTTGGTTAGATAAAATAGATGTACATCTAATATTATCCATAAATTAGTCCCTTATTTTTTAAAAGTTTAAACAATTTAATCTCCAAGTCATACTAATTTAGACAACAACGACTTAACTGATTCACCGGTTAATCACAAGTTTTAATAGTTTTCTGCAAATAAATTTCCTATATAGTATTTTTTAGATCAATAAAGAGCCAATTTTTGATTAAATTAGTTGAGTCAATTAGTCCAATAATTGTGAATTGCTAAAATATTCAGGATCTATAAATTTTGTGTAAATGAGTATTTTAATTAATGAGCATTTTTAGATCTATAATTTAAAAGTGAATTCTTTTGTAATGTAAAACTTTTAATTTGACAACAATATTGAATTTTTAATAAAAAAAATCATTTTCATATTCTTTATAAATATCATTATTCTTTAGAAAACTTTTTAGAATAAAATATTAAAAATATTAGTAAATATGTTTAAACATATGATCAGGCCATTATTACTGCAATTAGAGTTAATTAATTGAAGGGTGGTAATCCATTCTTACATATAATTCGTGTAGAAAAAACAAAGAATATCAACTTTTGAAGTTGAAATAATTTCAACCTCTTTGTGACCAAATAATAAGGGCTATTAGAATCCAAGATAGTTTGGCACTAATAAGCTCATGTCCTTTCCACCTGGGTCTCTCATCTTTTAAAATTCTTATCTTAGCTTTGTCACCTCTTTACCACTGATTAATATTTAATACTAATTCTTCTAACATTTCCCATTAATCTTCCTATAGATATCAGTATCTTATTACCATAGATTTATTATTTATTGATATGAACACTCTTGTCATGGGAATAAATTCAATATTCTTTTTCACTTTTCTTATCAAGTTCAATCTATGTTTGCACTTTGCACTGATGAATTTCTTTTCAAATCTTTAGTTTACTTTTTCATATGCAATGCTATGTCACTAGTTGCAAACATTATATTATTGTTTCGGTTAAAAGAACATTTTAGTCATTATTTTTCTTTGTCTTCAGAGTTTATTGAAGTGTGATGATGTTAGAATAAGAAACTCCTAAGAGATAAAATTGGAGAACTTAGAAGAGATTAAAAAAAAATAGAAGAGAATTAAAGAGAAAGTAAAGAAAATTTTTAAAAAAAAAATAAAAAGAAGAAGATATTTTACTATTTTCATTCATATTATTACAATATTACTTTTACTGTTTATAGAAAATTAACTAACTAACATACTCTAATAAAGTTTTAGGCCTAATTATAGGCCTAATTATACACGTAACAGATGATCATCGACTTATTACATAAATCATTTATCAATGCATCCAATCACTGAAGGTCTATCATCACTGCATTATTTAATTATAATATAAAACTCTCGTACTTTTCTTATATTTTGGAAGACTTTAGTTTTAAAAAATGCATATAAAAATATTATATGTATACAAAAATAATCATCATATATAAATATTTATATATAAATATATATTTTTAAATAATTTTTAATTTATATTTTATGCAAATAATTAATTTGTTAAGTATACACCTAAGATGCCTGGTTGCATCTGCACGACATACTTCAAGCATGAGGTTTAACACAACACCGTGTTTATATATCAAAATTAATATTTTTTTTTAGATTAAATGGAAAAAAGTACGTATAATTTTTTTTTTATAATAGATAAAAGTATACAAAAGTATACCCAAACATAAGTAATGATGAACAAAAATGACCTATTATTTCATTCACTTGAGTAAATAAGTTTACTTAATAAGTTCACAAAAGTCTAACACTAAAAGTTTGAGTCATAGAAAAAAATAAAAGTTGTTTTATAGGATGAATACATAAATGTATGTACTATATATAGTGTTATCGATTCACTTTATATCACATATCATTTTTATCCATATTTAATTATTTTTTAAGTATATTTTTTGTCAATTCAAATATTTCATCCGTACTTTTATTAACTATAAAATCTTTTTATGTATTTTTGTCGATTTAATTTTTTTAATACCCAAAAGTAGACTATCTCATTTTACTTTACCGATGATTGAGCTAATCTACAAAATAGTATCATGAATTGTATACACTAAATTAAAATTTCAATTGAATTAATTAAGTTGTTGATATTAACAAACGTACATTATATTAGTCTCTTATTGACTTTTTTTTTTTTTTTCTTTGACAGTAACTCATCAGTTATTAGTAAGTTGACACTTTTCTTGCTATATTGAACACTATACCATAGTTTATTTGTCACCTTATTATCAACTATTCGTTGCAGATTCTAATGTCACCAAGACAGTGTTTATTCACTTATTATGTGATGATAAGTAACTAATTCAGTGTAATTGAAACATCTTAAAAGGCTATTTCAATATAAATTTAGTTTTAATGCATTGTGAATCTAAAATTATTTAATTATCAAAATTAATTTATTTTTTATTATTAGTGATTCGAAAAATGAATGTGATTATACGAGAATGTAAAATATTTTATATTTTCAGTATATTAAAATTAAGCTCTTTTAAT
>JASCZI010030460.1:8604-19671 GCA_036250425.1 Stylosanthes scabra | reverse complement strand
TGTTTTTTTTTTTTTTTTTTTTTTTTTGCATGTGGTGTGTAAGCTTTATTTAACCTCTATTTAGTTTAAGTAAAATTTAAAGAGTGAAATAAACATTACGAAAATGTAGATAACTTGAAAACAAAAAATCTAAAACACATGGCTTGAAATATGATGCATGTGGCTTACCCATAAGGGATAGGGTTGAAAAGTACTGGTATTTACCATAGACTTGAAAATTAGTCATTAAAAACTAAATTGAATGAATTTAATTTAACTAAAAATGCTAATTAAAAAATAAAAATGATCAAGCATTTAAAAAAATTATTATATAATTAAGGTGCAAATATATTTATAAAGTCATTACATTTAAATAATGTGCATGTATTTATTATTGCTACTACAAATCATTTATTTAAATAATGTAAATGTATTTACTATATAAAGTCATTACATTTAAATAATGTATTTAGAGAAGAATCTATCTTAATCATTTATTTTTATTTAATAATTTAATAATTAATAATTATAAATGTATTTGACATGTATGAAACTGTATTCTATGGGAAATTAGGAATTTAAACTTTGTTTAATTTATGATTGCATCATAAATTTCTATGTATGACATTTTTATCAAAATTTTCATTTTGCATTCACAAAAAAATCCATGAAAATTTTGCATTCTTTTCTTTAAAAAAATAAGGTGCAGTGGGAGACTTATTCTCATCTCTTTGATTCTCTAGAACATACAAACATCCTCCTATACTTCTTTAGCACATACCTATTTAGCATCTATTTCATGGTGAAGAGACTCAAGAGGGAAAAACAATCAAGTGGTGAAACCATTTTTGGACCAACATTTTAAAAGCATGAATGCACAATTTTAGTATTGTATTGTGTGTTTTAATTTTTTTTCTTTCTTTTTTCTTTTGTCAAGTATTGAAAACTAATTAACTAAGGAATTGTAAAAAAAATTATAAAATGTTTTAGTTTGAGATAAATTGATAGAGTATATCTAATTTTGCATAAATCAAACCTTTTGCCTTATAGCATTTTATTTTGATTGTGCTTAATTGTTTTATTATATGCAAAATGAATATTTTCTTAGCTGGCACTTAGTGGATGAATTTTGAATAAGGGGCTTTGATCTCATAGATATGCTTGTAGCGCTGAGAAGATGCAATGTGAAAGAATGATAAAAATTGAAACTGCTGGATATCTCAAAGGGAATGCATGAAGAAAACAAGCTAAGGAAGGTGTCCTTATAAAAGGTGTGTATATAAATGCTAGATTTTTGCAGTATATGTGGTCATGAATTGTATAACAATTGATTAGGTAATGGATGTCATGTATTAAGTGTGATGTGAGGCTTGAAAACTCTTTTTGTATGTTGGTGTTGATTTTTATTTTGGGTTGAATATATTCTAAATGATCTAAAAAAAATGTGAATTGTTATCTATTACATTACATGATGGGTTGTTTAATAAAACTAAGACTTTGTACATGTAAAAAAAAAAAAAAAAACTAAGACTTTGTGTTTAAATTTTATTATAGTAAATTTTCTAATATTATGTCGGGGTAATACTATTATGAAGAGTGATGTTTAGGTGAAAATTGAAGTAATTAATAAAAAATAAAAAACAAAATCAAATTCAATGCACATGTTTAAATTTTTAAATTTAGTTAAACTATTCACTTTTCACTTAATTTAACTTTTTATATTAAAAAAAAAACATCCAAGGATGGAGCTACATAGTAATAGAAGGAGGCAGTGGCCCCCTAAACCTGAAAATTTTAGGAACAAAATCTTTTTTTTTAACTTTTGGCTCCTCCTAAAATTTTTATTTTGCCCTCTCCTTTAAAAAATATAATTTAATAGATATATATTATGTATTTATATATAAATATATGTATTATTTAAGTTATTTTTAGAATATATTTTATATTTTAACATATATTTTATATAAATAATTAATTTAATGAATAATTTTTTATGTACATCTAATATAATTGATAAATATATTATTAAATTATTTTAATATCACTATAAAATAATAAAAAATTTATGATAAAATTATCAATAGTAAATTTTTAACTTTTAAAAATATTTTGGCTGTTTTTAAAAAAGGGTTTAGCTCCGCCACTGAAAACACTCATTATGTCATACAAATATTTTTTTTTTAAGGAAAACTAAAGTGTAATAAAAATACATAAATTGAATTATTTTAGATCTAACAATATCCTCGTATACTGAGACTAATTCAACGATGAGAAATGTCAAAATCTCCACTTCAAACAAATAACACTTCCTTTTCGAAGTAATTTCCTCCCCTCCTCTTCCCAAAAAGGAAAAAAAAATGAATGGAAGTTAAAAGGTGATTTGTCCTTATAGTTGTAGTGTATTTTGTCTTTTTTATTAATTTATATATTTTAACTCTAATAAAATAAATTAAATTAAAAATATAAATTTCACAAAAATAAGAAAAAAATAATTTTTATATATTATTTTTATAAAATAATTTAATAAATATAATTGATTTTTAAATTTATCTATTTATTTGAATTTAATTAAATAATCATATAAAAAACATTTTGAGGTGTCGGTGTAAGGCAAAGATAGATCAAAGACAACAGTGTTTGGAAGACAACGATTCAGACAGCCAAGCAGCAAAGACTCATCACTCACCACTATCAAATAGTGTCATCCATTCAGGGGTACATTTGTAATTACAGCACACCTTTTTTTTAAAAAAATATATTTATTAAAACACTATTGCTTATTTGCTTCCCAAAACTTTTAACATTGTTGCATAAGTTTTCATTTGAGAAGCTACTAATAAATTAATTGACAAGATTGAATTAATGATTATATAATGTAATAAGGCTACAATAAGACCAACGAGTGTGCATCTTAATTTGTAAATGAAAAAGTACAAATACATGTTATATTTTACACTATTTTTTTGTTTTAATAAATATTTTATGAGTGTCAAATTTTTTAGCAATATTGCATCTAATATGAGAATAATACATTCTATTAAATATTTTTAAAATACTAAATCAATCAATGTGTTAAAAATCTACAACAATTTTTTTAAAAAATATTTTTTTATTATTTTGTAATATTAGTATTTAGTATAACTTACAAGAAAAACCAATCATTCATCTAATATAATCTCATCTAATATCTAACATCTAATCTAATCTACTCTAATCTAATATAATAATAAAGATTATGGTTAAGCAAAATCAAAGCAAATCAGAAAAGAGAATAGGGTTGTGGGTCCCTAGTAGATGTCCCCTGTTTAGATTGCATTAGGAGATGATCAAATTTTGTGGGACCCAAATAGGGTATGCCTCCTCTCTCCTTAGCAAAATTCCAGAATGCCCCATCCTATTTATTCACTCTTTTCCTTTGAACCCTAACCCACAGACCAAATCCCATTCATTCATATTTATTTAATTAAATCTTCTCCCTTTTCCCTTTTTCAAGGTTAAACAATTTATAATTGTCCAAATTTAAATTAAGTTTTATGGGTTGTAATTGTAAAAGTATTTTAATAGATATCTAATGTTATATTGTACTTGACTTAATAATAATTCATTATTTGTTTTTTATTTTATTTAATAAAATTATGTACACATGTGAATATTAAGTATTAACTACTTTAGTTTGTGTGGAGATTGAATTGGAAAAGAGACTGCTAATTAGAACTTCCAACATGTAGAAATAGAATAGCCGAATAAGGTTATGAGATTTCTTGTCTCTTGGATAGTTGGATTTTGATTTGTTTTTTCCGAGGTTGTTCACATGTCACATTATGTTGGAGAAAATAATTAATTCAATTTGATTTTTTCTTTTAATTGTAAGTTTTTTTTTTTTTTGTTGAAAGTATCAATTGTAAGTTAAGTTGAATTGAATTGAGTTTTTGTTGATCGAAAAATATTAAGAAGTCAACACTTATTATTAATATTAGCTAATATTTTGAATTAACACTTTATTTTTATATAGAATTTAAAATTAAAATATTTACTAATTAAATAATGATAAAAAAAAAAAATTTGCTAGTGGTTCCACTTTAGGTTTTGAAAATTAAGATAAAATCTATTTCAATGGGGAGGAAGTTACCCTATGAGGCTCTTGGTACATATGTATGTAAAAATGTAGATACAGATATATAAGGATAGCGGACGATTTTTAATGCATGTGTATTTGGAGAATTCTAACGAAATCATCTCTCCCAACGAAGCTAAACCTGCAAAAGAAAGAAATCAATTGTATAGCTTTGTGTTCGAGATGTTGGAAATAAGAGGAATCGGAAAAGTCACATCATCAAGGATTACGAGTTCGCTAGAGTGTTTTGGTTCCACTCTCTCCTTGGCATTCGATCGACAAAATAATTGGACCAGATGCATCCCAATGTATTAAATACCTTTTGGAATCCCTCAACCCTAGTGAGCAAGGTCTTCTATGCTCTTCCATTCTGGCTTTCTGGACTACTCGCAATCAATTCTGTTTTGAAGGAGTGGAAAATTCACCTTTGGAAGTGGCAGAGTTGGCGAGAAAGAATCATGTTGAATTTCTCCTAGCGATGGAATTGGGAGAGAACTCGCTGCAATCTTTTCCTTTGGGATCAATCAGCGAGCAAAGATGGAAACCCCCACCAACCCAAGCAATTAAAATAATGTAGATGTCTCAGTCATTGATGGAGGGACGGTTGGAGTTGGTATAGTGGCCAGAGAATATCAAGGACGCATCCTAATGACTGCCACGTGGAGAGGAATCCTATCTATATAGAGCCATGAGGCTGAAGTTTTAGCTTGTGTGTTGGGCCTGAAAAAAGCCCAAGAATGCTGCTTTTACAATGTGGAGTTGGAAAATGATAACATAGAAATTATTAATAGTTTACAAAAAAAACAGTAGGTATAGTAACTATTTTGGCTCTTTTTCAACTCAGTGTCTGAATTTAGCCTCCAGTCTTAGATCAAAATTTTTTTTTGCATGTTGAGAAATCCGATAATAGGGTAGCTCATGAATTGGCTCAAGTAGCTCTTACCAATCCAAATCAGTTGTAGATGGAAGGTGCTTCAGCCAACATCCGTAATATTGCTCTTTTGGACATTATTGGTCCCATTCATGAAAGAAGCCACTCCTTTACATTGTCAAAAAAAAAAAAAAAAAAAATATACCAGATAAAATTGGTCATCAAATCTAACATATCTATACATAGGATTGGCAAAACGAGCCGAATTCATTTGGCATGTCCGCCAAACCCGCTAAAAAGGTTTGTCGAGCTAGAATTTTGAACCCACTAAATAAAAAATACCCACAAAAATCCACACCGCCAAATTGGCGGGTCAGGGACGAGCCGACCCGTCGAGCCAGTGTACTTATTTTTTTCCTTTTAATTTACAAAATATTTGTAAAATATAAAAAATTTAAAATTTATTATTTATTTATTTTATATTTTTATATAGTTATTTTATATTTAAAATAATTAGATAATATATATTATAACGAATAATTTTATTAATGTTGATAATTAAAAAAAATTAAAAAAATTATATTATTTTTTATTTGTATTTAGATTTTGAATAAATTATTATTTATTAGATTATTTTTAATAAATTTAACTATTAAAATTTTTTTAAACGAGTTAATAATCCGTCCGTGGTCCGGCAATCTACCATAAAGCGGACGGGCTAGCATTTTGAAGCCATAACACTTTGTGGTCCATCCCGTCTTTTTTCATGGGCTTTGGTGGGTTGCCTGCTTTGCCACTCTTATCTATACATTTGTATCATTTAACATTTCGTATCTTAGAATTTACCAAACATAAATTGTGTGCCCAAAAAAACCAACACGTGGAGTGCAGTGGAGCAATCTTGAAGGACACGTGGAGGTGAAGACTAGTAGTAAAGGGTAAGTACTAAGGAGACACTATTATTTTGGTTAGGTCCCGAAAGACTAAGTTCGAAAAAATTTATGATTCAATTCAACTAACTTCTAAAATTTTTTAATATTATCATTTCAAATAAGTTAATTAAAATTTTATAAAAAAATATACATTGGGTAATTTTTAACTATGGCGAAAAAATGTTTTACTTTTTTAATTCATAAAACAACACACATGTTTAAAAAATAACAAATAAAATTGTAGAAAAAATAACAAAACACAAAAACTATATATATGTGTGTGTTGTGTGTATATGATATATGAAGAAAAAAAGAAGGACGGAAAAATGAAAAAAAAAAGACCTAAAAGAAAAATAAAAAGAAGAAGAGGCCAGGGTAAAAAAGGGAAAAGATCGAGAGAAGAGAACAATAGAAGGAGGAAAAAGAAAAGGGAGAAGGATGTTTAATCCAAATAATTGAATCCTTCAACCATATATTTTTAAAAATAAAAAAAAGTCTATTTAAATATTTGTTAATCAGCGATAGAACTGATTTAACTAAATATCTTCTCTTCTTAATATATTAAAAATGAGTTTTCTTTTAATTATATTTTAGAAAAAAATTGAAAAGAATTATCTTTTTATTTTATCTGGCACTTATTTATCTAATATTTTAAAAATATGAAAGACTAATTTAAAATGTTACTCATTATTTAGCATGTATTGCATCCTATACTGGTTTTCAATGTAGTTATAAGCTTCATCAGGAGAAAAGAAGAATCTAATATAAGGAAAGTTCCAATATTAGGGAGTTATTAGGGAATGATAACTACTTGATTATTGACTCTTTAATGACTCTCTAATGTTAATTTCGTAACATTATTGTATATTATATTATAAAAAAAATTAAATTCTAAAATTAAAAAAAAAAGAAGCAAGGACTCCAATTGGGTAGTACAAATGTAGTAAAAACACTGACACAATGATTAGAATTATTGAAGACAAGATAAAACTTCTTCAAACGTGTTATTGATTCTATGGCTGAATTGATATCAAATTAAAGTAAAAAAAGTAAAGAAATAAAATAAATAATTCACCCTTTTTTTTTTCCTACTTCTACCCTCCAACTTTAATAATTATTTTCCATGAGTAGTTAAACAAGGTTGGAACAAAAAGCTGGTAAAAACAAGAAACAAAGAAATGAAAGATTAAATGCAAGAATTGATTTAAAAAGGGAGACAAGGGTGGGTCAAGGAAGTGAAAAATATGGGAAAAAGGGAATAAATAAGGCAAATCCTCATTGGTGTGAAAAAAAAGGAAGAAAATCAAGTAAATAAAAAAAAAACAAAAGGGAAAAGGATGAGGTCATGGGAGATTTTTATTATTTTTTTTAAAGGACTTTTTGGCAAATTTTTAGGGTTAGGCCAAAGGGGGAGAAGTTTGTGCAACCATAGATGGACAACACATTCATACTAAGTCATAATCAAATCATCTTTTATTAATTATTTACAATGAGTTGTATTATAGGGATAATAATTAGGTTTTGGAGGTTTGCACATTTGGGTGTGTGAGATTTTTGTGTGTATAGAGAATAATGAAATGAATTTGATTATTCTCACTTTTTAAGAATAAGTTACTAATTTTACCAACTCAATGTTTTATAAGTGATGAAGAGTTGCTTTACCTTTTTATAGTTAAAATGGTTAATTTTAAAATTATTTATGATAATTGATACACTACAAGAAAGGTGAGACTTAGCGGCGGTTTTTTTGTTGTTTCGCGACGATTTTTAGCCATTGACAAACGGTTTTACGGCGTTTTTTATAACTGCTGGCACTACGGCCGCGAAACACAGAATAAGGTGGCGATACATTTTTGCGGCGGGTTAAGAACCGCCACTAAATGGCACCGGTTGAAAACAAGCTGGTTTTCAGTAAACTGGTTATAAATTAGCGGTTCAGACTTGCGAACCACGCTCTTTTATGGTGCTGTCGTAGCGTTGATGCACTACATTAGGAAGCAACCTCTTTTAGTAATTAATTATGAAAGTTCATTGGGAGAGATTCGAACCCGAGACAAAGCGGTGTTCTAAGCTCATTCAACATGCCTTCAACTCCACTAAGTCAACCCAACATTCAATACATATATTGCTATTAATTATACATATAGAAGTTTGTATAATATGCAAGTTGTGTAATATTTTGAATTATTTAAATTAAATTATTAATATTTTAATTAAGATGACTTATTAAATTATGGTATATATTTTATCTATTATTTATAAAAAAATATTTTGTTAACGGTAAAAATTGAAGTTCTCACATTTTAATTAATTAGATTTGAGTGACGTGAAATATTATTTTTATCATTTAGTTTTTTTATTATAATTTTTAATAAATTTGAATTTAAGTTAAAAATGTTAAATAAACAAAAATACATTTTGCAGCAGCTCGGACCTAAACTGCCGCTATATTCTTGCCATTCATCAGTTCCGCGGTGGTTCATGCATCAACTTCCGCTGTATTCCTAGCATTTATCCGTTCTGCAACGATTCCTGTATCAATTGTCGCTAAACTCACCTATTTCGCGGCGATTTAAAAAAAACTGCCGCTAAATATGGTAACTGCCGCAAACATCGTCAACATTGTTCGTTTAACGGCGATTTATTTAACCGTTGCTAATAAGTCGACAAAAAGGTCGCCGCTTTTTGTCGTATTTGTTGCGGGGATAATTGATGCTAGATGTTAATATTAAAATGCCTTTAGTATATACATGATTTTATAAAGATCTAGAATATTATTTGAATCTTGGGGTTTTACCTTGATTATAACTGATTAATTAGAATATGATTAATTTATAATTTTAATTGTAAAAATTGAAAACAATCGAACTTTATTTTATTTTTCTTACATAAAATTTTAAGTAAAGAATGGTGAAAAAAAAAAGAAAGCAGAAGAGTAAATAAACAACTAACAAGACTTGTAAGGCATGTTTAGTTTACATTTTTATTTTTATTATTCAATATATTTATTCATCAAAATTTTATAAAGAAATAAATTAAGTAGACTAACGAACCTCAGTTTTTTTTATTTTTATATTTGATCTTTTATAAAATCATTAAAATAAAAGCATTGAAAAAATGTAAATCAAACATACTATTATTACATCAAACCCATCTAATTTTATTATCTTATTTTTTCCAAAAACAAAAAGAAAAATTAAAGAAAATTATAATACTATCCTTTATTTTTGGTTGGTGGGTGAGGGGAGAAAACTTAAAAAGCAAATATTATTAGATAATTCTAACATACACCATTATTGTCCCCTACAAACATGTATCTTTTCATTTCCCTCTCCACTACTCTCCTTAAGCTTTTTCCTCCCATGAGTGCATTTTTTTTTTTTTCTCTTTCCACTTTGATGATGTTTATGTATTAGCTAATTAACGAAAAGAATATGTTAATTATAAATTATCTCTAAAAGGTAAGACAAGATATACATTTGATTGATGATCATTAGCCACTACCTCTCAATTTAAGTATTTAATTAATGATGAGTGAGACATGCATTTTGAGATGTGTGACTTATCCACAAGTAGTGTACGTTTTTTAACCTATTAATGTTGATGTTTTGTGATAAAATTATCTACATGCAAGTTATATTGTTTTAAAAACCTCTCTCGGATTTAATTTTAAAAATCTTAAGAGATTTAATTTGTTAGAGAAAGAATCGATAAGAGTATATACGATTTTTCATACAAATGATAAAAATATACATTATTATTTATTTAATGAGTTAATTATATACATAAATGATACTTTTCGTTAGACATATTTATTTTGTATTGGTCAAACTTTATTTTCATACAGTAAATGATGCGTACTTTTGACTATTCTTCCCAAAATTTAACTATTATTTATATGTATATTTAACTTATTAAATAAATGATATGTATTTTTATCTTTCATGTAAAAAATTAGGTGTATCTCTGTCCATTCTTCTTTTGTGAAATTAATCCTAACTTATATATATTCTATATATATAAAAGATGAAAAAGCTTAGCTTATATCTAAAATCGTGAAATTGGTAAATGTTAATATATAATAAATTTTTGTACATACATTTAAATTGAACTCATTATTTAAACATTTTAAAGTTTAATTAGGCTTGATCACCCAAAAAAAGTTTAATTAGGTTTTGGTGCATTATTGATAGAGACATACAAGATACTAAATATATAGAACTTAGCAAAACTTAATTAAGTTCAACTCATTTAATTATAATAAGCTTATTAAACTACTAACAAATAAAATAATTTTTTACTAAAATAAAACAAATCTTTTTGTAAAATATATTTTTTTTTCTTAAGATGAAAATTATGAATTTTAAAAAGTTTTGTTTTTAGATTTTCTTCCATTACACTTATTTTTACTAAAACAAATTTGTCAAACATACTAATTAAAAATAAAAAAATATTCTTACCAACTGATTGCACCCTAAGTATATTATTGACCCTTATTGATACACTAAAATTTTGAATTTTCAATGTGTTTAATGAAGAATAAACTTTAATTAACTTATTACTTGTTAGCTAATGCTTCTTATGCCGTAAAATATATTTTTTTTAAAAAAAAAAGCTTATATATCTAAGTTGCTATAGGATTAATAACAATATTTTTTTAGGATACAATAAAACTTATTAATTTCTTATTTAGCAATAATAAGAAATTCTACTTTCTTGAACAAATGAATTTGATAATGATTAATAGTGCAATGAATTTGATAATGATTAATAGTGCAATGCCATGCTTCACTAAATTGCAATGCTTCACCAAATATTACCGTTTGCCATTGTTTCAATTGAAACCAACAACACTTATTAATATTACCAATAATATTAATAATAATTATTTAATATTGTAAATACCTTCCCCTAAAATGTAAAACTAATAAATAATGTGTCATAGAAAAAACAAAAAAGACCCCAGTATAACCCTATAATATATAATGCATGTACTCGTAGGGCTTCAGAATTCAGTGCATGCATGTTTTGTTCTTTTTTAATGTGAAATAATTGACTATTTTGAAAAATAAATAAAATAATAGACAGCATAGTGGACGGAATTATTATGATTGGTAAAATACATGGTACATTCTTTAATTAATTAATACACCAAAATACATTAATTTTAA
>JASCZI010030459.1:4649-23034 GCA_036250425.1 Stylosanthes scabra | reverse complement strand
TATATCTGCTTCAGCAATCTCTGGTTTAGGTATTCATTTGGGAGATAAGATAGTCCTCCAAAACCCATATCGTCAACAAGGGCTCTCTTTTCTGGTTCCCCGTTTACGTAGATGAACATTTGTGCAACGGTCTTAGGGAGGCACCTAAATTCATGCCCTTGCTGCAAACACAAAAAAATAAAGAAAAAAACAAAGAACCGGATTTAGGAATAAATGAGAAACGGAATGTGAGGATAACCGAATATATTATGAAACGGCTCTAATGATACTAACGTTTTTTTTTGCGGATTTGGCCCCTTGCTTTGCTTTTCTGTGGATTTGGCCACCGCCTTCCTCTCTGTTGCTGCATTTTTCTTTGCCATTTGTTTCCTGTGAGTTTCAGTTAAGGATTCAGCCAACGTATAAACAGAAACGGACACCAGATGCAACGAGAAACGGATTTGAGTGAAAAAAAGAAACGGATTTATGTTAAGGGATCCGAATAGGGATCTCACCGATAATCTCACCAACATTAAAACAGAAATGGATCACATTGTACATTAATCTGAAGGAACCCTAACAATAACACAATGGAAACAAATATCACACTAACCTTGCTGTTGGATCAACCACTACGAGTAGAAGTCTTCGCAGTTTCTTCTAGTCTCTTCCGCTTCCATATTTGACTTCAGCCTCATTGTTTTTCGCTTCCCAGGGTAGAAATGGTTTCTATTGTTTTTCCGCAAGTGTGTGAGTGAGTGAGTGAGTGGAGTGATGGGGCGATTGAGGAAGAAACGGATCGTAACGCCCAAGAATCCGTAACCGCTTGCTTTCCTCTTTTTTCCTTTTTTTTTTTTTTGAATTTAGGGGGTCAGCGCGTGTAAAACACGCCATTTAGTGAGAGTGGGATTTTTAAACTTGGTTTGACTTGGTAGGGATTATTGCTTGGATATATAGTGGTATATATATATATATATATGCACGTTAAAAATAATATTTTATTTTTGTACTTTGTTACTTATCTTGTGGCTTTTTTTTTAAATAAAATAAATAAACTCATTATTTTCTAATAAAAATTTACAAATCATTATATATCGAAAACTTTTTTTTTTTTGGAATCCACGCAACATCGGTGTAAGCTACACCGATTCTCAATGAAATAACAATAATCGGTGTGGGCTACACAGATTCGCACTAAGATTATGCCTACAAAAGTGGATCTACACCCATTTCCAATAATTGTTTATTCATCGATCGTTGGCCTCAACTTTTTCCTCTCAAATTCTCTCAACTCACTCAAGCTACTCAACCGGTCACATCATTAGAGTAAGTTTTCTTTCCTTTATCTTATTTTATTTCATATTTATTTTTAATAATTTAGTTTAGCTTTTAATATTTAATTTAATAATCATGTAGTTAATTTAATGTTTAATTTTAATAATTTAGTTTGATAAGTGATGGAAAACATTTTTCAGATCTTTGTCTTTGAAATGTCGCATAAATTCGCTGTTATGTGACGGACACATTAGGTATGGAAACTCAGAGGTGGTTTCCAGCTACTGCGTTCATCGTTTAATGCAATTTCAATGGCTTTATGTTTATCCGAGATAACCAATAGACCAAGCAATTGAGTCACATGCTGCCTCAAGTTTGAAAGAAAAACAACCATGCCTCCTTTGTTTCCCCTTCTACTACTGCGAACGTAATCGGCAAGATATTCGAATTATCATCTTGAGCGATAGCCATCAGCAAGGTCCCCCCATATTTTCCATATAAATGGGTACCATCAATTGATATTAGTGGCTTACAGTGTTTGAAAGCTTCCACGCATGGAGAAAATGTCCAAAATACCCTAATAAACATTCTCGCATCCGAATCATCCTGATAAGGCTGTGTTTCCATGCGAACCCAAGTACCTAGTTCAATTACAATATTAGATTATAAATTCGAAAAAGGGGCCTAATTAGGTAGCTAAATGCAAAATATGGTATAATACCTGGTAAATACATCTTCATTGCAAACAACCACCTCGGAAGCTCATTATATGATTCCTCTCAATCGCCATATATACTGGCAATAACTCGCTGTTTTCCGATCCAAATATTCCTATACGATGCTTTGTATCCAAAGTGCTGCTCAATTGATCATTGAAGAACTCTTATAATGATTGTTGGATCTGCTTTTGCCATGACAAATATGTATTGGGCAATGACTTTGAAATCCAACCGACCATGATCTTGTCCAACTGATGTTTGCATGCAAGAGTGTGGACCATTGTAACGCCTAACCTCTCATATCTCCTTCTTCTGTCGATAGGATACACGTATCATCCAAGCACATCCTTGATCTTGTTTAACGCATCTCACAGCGTATTTCAATTGGTCACTCTCTAATATTTTCTAATCAACCGCCTGGTTGATACTGTATGTCTTAACTGCCATCAGAACAGCTTTCTTATTCTGAAATTCTTGACTGACTTCGAACTTAGTTGTTGGATCATCATCGGGTGCATGTTGGACAAGAGATACTTGTTCATTAGATTCAACGAGGATAAGTGGGTTGGACAATCATACCTTTCAGAGATCGCTGGCTAAGTAAATGCAATTGATGAACCCGTGAAATAGTTCATCGCTGCTGCTTCCTGCTCGGATAAAACAACCGGATCAATTTCTTCATCGGAGAGAACAGGATCCACAAAGAAGGATTCATCTGTTGGATTAGTTGATCCAGCCGCTCTTTCGTGGCTTTCCACCTTATCTTTCATTGAATTCCCTAGACCCATGTTTCGAGTAGAGTTTGATGCATTCATGCTCCATTCGGGTGTAATGTTTAGATCAATCATCATACCCTTGATTAAACCTCTTGCCAGATCAGTTGATTGGGTATTAGGAGCGTTGCCGGACGAACTTCTTTCTGCCACGTCAATTAGAATGACAAAAAGCTCCAACAAATGAATATCTGAATGATGTATATGCCAGTAAATTGCCAAGTCAACCTCCTCATCAGTGCGTAGTGAGAACCTAACAAGTTCATCATCGATCAAAAGATATTTGAAAAAGTAAAATTATTACAATGCTAGTATTTTAAAGTTATCATACCTTTTATAAAAAATAGCCATTTTCGACTACAGCGGGGTACCTATAATATACTTTTTTCACGCGTTTAACGCCTTGTTGGCCCGTCACATCCAAGATCAAGTTTTTTAAGCTAGACAAATAGCACACCTCATTTGGAAGGTAAGCAAATATAGGATTAGGAGACCTAAAGATAACAGAACTATCTCCAATTCTAATTATTTCACCATCATAGTAAATGGACAATAGAGGAAAATGAGACATTTTCTAAAACAATATGATAATTATAATAGTAAGAATCAAAGATATATGAGAGTAAGAAGAAAAATAATGAATTGATGTGTGTATAGCTTAAAGAGTAATCTTATTTATAGAGTGTGATGAGAACGTTTCTGAAGAAGGATTTCATAGGAAGCATCGAAATTCAACTAAAATCGGTGTAGCTTAAAATCAAGAGTAATTTTTTTTTCTAGGAAGGCTAAAATCGGTGTAACTTACACCGATGCTTGTCATTTTCGGCCTTCGGAACTTCAAATCGGTGTAAGCTATACCGATGCTCATTATTTTCATTCTTGAATACTAAAAATCGATGTGGCTTACACCGATTCATACTTAGTTTCCAAAAAAAAAATGGTTTTGTGTAAATAATGATTTGTAAATTTTTATTAGAAAATAATAAATTTATTTATTTTATTTTTAAAAAAAAGCCCTTATCTTGTTTCAAAACGAGATTTAGATATATCTTTTCCAATTAAAAATGGCAACAGATATATCTAATTTTAGTGTTTACTATAGTGAAGTAAAAAAAAATAAAAAGAATGAAGAGTAATCAAATCTAATGAATTAAAATGATTGTAAGTCTTATCAAGATCTACACCCACATATCAATTCAATGATCTATTATTTTTCTCTTCATACTCTTCATATTTTTTTTCTCTTCACCAAAAAATTATCCTTTATAAAATAGGTTAGATTGATTTTTAAAACATAAAATTGATAAAGATTTAGATTTTTTAATGTATCAATTATATTTTATTTCACAATTTAATCTATTTCTTAATAATGATTGCAATTTGCATTTTATTATTTTAAATTTATTGTTAAATTTAATCCCATAGTTTAGATTGAATTGGTACATCAGTACATGTGTATAATTATCTCATTCTTAATTTAAATGAGGTAAATAATAAAGTGAAAAAGTGTAAATAATTTTAAAAAGCATATAATTGTGAATATAGATTTAATTTATTTATTTAAAGAATATGCTTATATATTGGAACATATTTTACTAATGTTTAACTCGTACGATGCACGGGCTTTATATTCTAATTTAACCTTATAAATTAGATACAGTAATACATAAAAAATAATTTATCGAATTTTGTATGATATTATCACTTTGATTATGTAATCAATATATTAAAGATATTACGATGAAACCTAATTATGAAATATAGAATTTCTCTCTTTAGTATTTTACCCATGCGATGCACGGGATTCATAGTCCAATTTAATGTAATGAATTAGATAAAGTAATTTATAAGAAATAATTTATCAACTAAGTAAGTGCAATCAAATCTAAATGTATGTTACACGACTATTGTAAGATACCTGACTATAGAAAAAGTCTCAAGTCGGTGCTTTGATAAAATCTTTTATCACAACGCTGTCCCTACATTTAAAGTTATCAGTTCTCACTAATAAGCCCAAATACGAAATATATGATTTCTCTCTCCTTCTCCCTCCTCTCTCTCTCATTCTCTTTCTATTTCTTTCTCTCACATTCGCTCTTTCTCTCATTCTCCTTCCCTCTATCATTTTTTTCTCTATTTCCTTATCTATTTCCTTATCTATCTCTTCCTCTATCCCATGATCCATCACTATTTCTTCCTTTTCGGTCTTCTTTCTCCCTATATCCCCGTCTTTCTCTCCCACTTTTTTCCCCCCCTCTCTTTCTCTTCCTCTATTTTTTCTCTCATCCTCACTCTCTCATTCTCTCTCAATTTATAAGAAATAATTTATTAACTAAGTAAGTGTAATCAAATTTAAATGCATTGAGTTCACAATTTAACCCTACACTAAGTTCTTACCAATGAGCCAAATACGAAATATATGATTTTTCTCTTCTTCCTCCATCTCTCAATTTCATTATCTTTTTATTTCTTTCTCTCACCCTTGCTTTCTCTCCCTCTCCTTCCCTCACTCATGTTTTTCTCTATTTACTCACCTCTCTCTCTCCCTCTCTCATCGCACACTCACTCTCTCTTTTTATCATTCTCTCTCTCATTCTTTCCCCTCTCTTTCTATCTCTCTTCCTCTCCACATCTCTCTATTTCTTTCTCTAACCCTCGTTCTATCTTCTTATCTTTTTATTTCCGTACCTCTCCCTCTCTCCCGCGCACTCTCCCCCTCTCTTTCCATATATTTATATTTCCTTCTTTCTCCCTCACTTCATCCCTCTCTTTCTTTTTCTCCCATTTTTCTCTCCATTTCTTTATTTTCCCTCGCTCTCTTCCCTCTTCCTTCGTCTCTTCTTTTCTTTCTCTATTTCCCTATCTATATCTCTCTCTTACTCCCTCTCTCTCTCTTTCTCCATCTCTCTTTCTCTCTCTCCCCCATCATCTCTCCTCACCCTTTCCCTCATTCTCTCTCCCATTCTCCCTCCTCTTTCTCTTGCTTTCTCTTTCATACTCCCTCTCTCCCTCTTTTTCTTCCTTGCCGTCTCTCTCATCTCTTTTTCTTCCTCTGTATTCATGAATACACAAATTTTCTCGATATAATGTATTATTATTATTATTAATTTAAAACAAAAACTCAGGCAGGCTAGACCCACTAGCCTACTAACCCATCAATTCATTAATAGACAGAGCATGAAAGATTTTAGAATTGGTTGAATAGGTGGGAATAGGCAATAAAAAAATTAATTGTTTTAAAATTACTTCAACAATAGTCTCATATATTTAAAATTTTAATGTTTAAAATGATTAACTTAAAAAATAAATAAACAAAAATTTTATCTAAAATCACTCAAAAATCGTATAAATATATAATTTTATAATTTAATCAAACAAATAAATCATTTTAAAATTACTTCAACAACCGTATCTTATATTTGAAATTTAAAATTTTAAATTCAGTTAATTATGTCAATTAAAAATAATTGAAAAAACAAATTTTCTAATGACGACATCCAAGCATTTAGCCTCCTAAATTCATTCTCTAGCCGCCACGTCAGCCATTGAACTTCCTAATTGTATATTGCCGCCACCAGCCATTGAACTTCCTAATTGTATCTATTAAGATAAGATTAAGATTAGAAAAATAGTACCGTATTAAGTGTATATTAGAATTAATCAATAATATAAAATAGATATTGAAAATGAGTTAGATAATATATATATTTATACATAAATACATAATAACTGATTTTAAATTTTAGATAAAAAATATTATTTATTTTATTCGAAAACTATAAACATAGATAAAATATAAAAAAAAAAAAAAAACTTAAAAAGTAAAATGAAAAAAGAGAGATGAATTGAGACAATGAGCGCATTACGCGTCGGTTTTTCTGTCTACCGGTCTAACCATTCCTCTTCCCCCTTCCTTCCTTTTCCATTCATTCATTCATTCAATTTCTGAAATCTCTTTCTCTCATCGCCCACGCTTCTTTCTTCTTCGATTTCGGTATGCTATCTGTTCCCTTATCGCTTACCGCTTCTTTTAATTTCCAATGGCTCAAAAGGCTTGGGATTCGGATAATCGGATTCATATCTAGTCCTTGCTTGTAGTTCTTGATTTGGATCACTGATTCTTTAGGTTTATTCTAGGGTTCATATGTCATTTGCCATCTTATACTTTCTTTTTTATTTAATAATGTGTTTGTTGTTGATTAGTTAATTTGAGAAAAAAAATTATTAAGCTTTTCTTCCAAATATGTTGGCATTAACATATTAACCGGTAATGGTAGGAAATCTCACAGTTTTACCCTTGTTCAGCTCTTGATTTTGTAGAACCATTGAGAACTTCAATTCACATTGCTGAGTTTAAAACCCTGTCAGAAGATTCAAGTTTTTTTTAGAAATGCATTGAACTTTCTAGCTTTGTTTTTGTGTGCTCCAACATTTAGGTGTAAAAATCAGGATTTGAACAATGGGAAAGAGGAAATCATCAGCAAAGCCACCTCCAAAGAAGAGAATGGATAAGCTTGACACTGTCTTCAGCTGCCCTTTCTGCAATCATGGCACCAGTGTGGAATGCCGGATGTAAGCGAATTCGTTTGGTGTTTGGACTTTGGAGAGAATTCTATGTATGCTTTGTGATTCCTTAGAGGCTAATTGTTTGAGATTCTTTTGAACAGTGATATGAAGAACTTGATAGGAGAAGCTTCTTGCAGGATATGCCAAGAGAGCTTTAGCACTACTGTCACAGGTTCATTTCCATAATTCCATGGACTCTCTTTTACATCGAGGGCTTTGATTTTCATAACATTCTTGGCTTTCTAGAAACATGAAAGTTTTAGATAAGAACTAAGAAGAGTTTGTTTTTTAAATCTGTTGAGATCATATAAGTTTGGAAGTAGCTGATGATCCTAGAATGTTTGTTGTCTTTGCAGCTTTATCTGAACCAATAGACATGTGAGTTCAATAATTCTATGGGAAACCTCAAACCTCTCCCTTTTCCCCCTTCTTTTCTTTGTCTTACAAAAGCAACCACATACACTTGATTGGCTCATGAATCTTCATTTGAACATTGCAGATACAGTGAATGGATTGATGAATGTGAAAGGGTGAACAACCCGGAAGATGATGATGGTGCTTAGTTGTGTGTTTGTAAGAATCCATTTGGAGCACTAGTGGATGGAAAATTCTGTGTTTGTGTCAGCTCCTACTGGTGCAACTACAAGTTCAGTTCCTGTATTACTCTTTAATAGATTTTGTAAAACTACATGTACTCTAAAACAATGAGAATAATTGTTATTGCAATGTGTGTTTTGTCTTGTGCCAATTTTCATCGGGGCAAATAGCTTGTTATGTTTCCCTTCCATGATATTAAGTAAACTTGCCTCTAACAGTCTAATGTGAAAAAGTGATGATCGAATAATTGTTATTGCTTTTTAGTGTTAGTATTTATGAATTTTTTGTTTTCTTAAATATTATCCTTGTTCCCTAGATAAGATTGGTTACATAATTAAGTGATATTATTAACAATAAAAAAAGTGATACTATTGTGCTCTATTGTATTTTTATACCCATAATATAATAAGCATATTTCCAATTAATTCTGTTTTGATCAATTCATACAAAATCTTCTTAGGTTTCTTTGTTCATAATTATTAATCTATCATGTTATACCAATCTCATGTACAGAGTCTGCTCCATTCTGCTATACCATGTACAAAATTCACCCCATTACTACTTAGTACTTACAGGTACTACAAACCCGCATTATAATCTCATGTTTACAGATTACGCAATAAACATTTTTGTCTTAACAACACTAAAATTATTTTCATGCTCATCCTTTACTATCCAATATTCCATAATTCCATGCCATACATCATCTTAAATTTAACCACAATGCGATGAAATTTAACAATAATCAAGTTTCCCTCTAAAACCAACCAAATCTTCATCTGGTTTTTGCTAATTCACTGCTTGAACTTAACTAGCATTACCCATTTTGGTGCAACAGAAACACCAGATATATCTATCAATGGTGGCTTTAAAATTGTAATTCCCTTTTTCTGAGTTCGAAAATTTACTCAAAAAGGAATTGAAACATGTTTATAATTATTACACAACCAAACATCATGTAACTCAAAATGTTTGCCCTGTAACTATTACCATAAAATAATGTAAAATCACTTATATTAGCATGGTTTGGAAAACAGAGTCAGGGCTGAATCACATCAAATTTGTGCCTAACAACGGTAGTATGGTAACATCCACCAAATTGCCAATCATAAATGATCTACAGCAATTTTTGCTGCGAGTGATCATCTTCCGAAGTTAGAATTCAGCAGCCAGAAGCCTCACTACTTCCCTCTGGAAGCCTGTTAAGATCTAGCATCAACCTCCTAATATTTCTTCTCGCTCCCCCACCAGATTGTGTATAGTTATTCTCCTCGTCGATCAGAAGAGCATATAATTCTAACAAAGGAATTATGGCTAAATGAATGTGCCTCTCGCGGATTAGCGCAACGTCTTCGTCATCACGTAAACGGAATCTGCGAAATTAAATTCATCTACAAGTAATCAACACAAGACTTGAATGAATAGATTAATACCTTTTGAAATGAAAGATTCCGTCTACTTCATGCGGATATCTATAGTAAACTTTGTGCACACGTTTTCTGTGTTCTTGTCCAATAGAGCGCAGAATAAAATCTTTTAGTTGCTGCAAATCCATATCCTCATTTGGCCAGTAAACGAAGGTTGGTCGAGCACAACTAAAAACATCATTTCCATTCTGATCTTTTCTTATTTCACCAGCATAATGTATTGAAACTAATATTCCTTCGGCCATATATAAGAATAATATAAGTGTATAGAAAAATTTTAGGAGAGAAAAAGAAGAAATGTGAGTTAGTGAGAGGGGAATTGTAAAGATTGATTGTGGGGAAGAATGGTTTCGGAGGGTGGTATTTATAGAGAGCAAGAGGTGGATTTTTACCATTGAGGGTGCATCAAGTTCGCCACATGGTCACGGGTAAAAAGTAATTGACATGAAGTTTGCCTCACTATTAGGCGAATTTGGTGTCAAATTCGAAATTGCAAGGCATGTTCGCCCAACAGCAGCATGAAAATGTGTTTTTTTTTTTTTTTCCCAAAAACGCCAAAGGATTCGACGAACACGAAGCAAACGGCCACAATAAAAAAGTTGAATTGTGAATTTAATGTCTTCTTTAGTTTTACGAGGAAATAAATATTTGTTTTATTTAATTCTAGAAAATTTTCGGTCGTTCAAGATATAGGTACCGGAACTAAATTCGAGTGTATTCTTGCACTGCATCGCCGGTCTACTGTTTTAGTTTTTCTCTTCTTTTTAGTTAAAGAAAAGAGTTGAAGAAAAGAAAAGAAGATTTTAGTCGTGTTTCGAATTTGGATATAACTTTAAAAAGAATGTTTTTGAACACTTAAAATTTTCTTATACTAAATTCATAAGTTGATATTCATTCAATCATTTGTGTGACTCTTGCTCTAAATTATTACTATGCGCGACCTCTGTTAGCATGAACTTGACTAATAATCTTTAGATACCCAGTGATAATAGGCGTTTTGATTAAACAAATTGATAATAGACGTTTTGATTGAACAATGGGAAAGAGGAAATCATCAGCAAAGCCACCTCCAAAGAAGAGAATGGATAAGCTTGACACTGTCTTCAGCTGCCCTTTCTGCAACCACGGCACCAGTGTCGAATGCCGGATGTAAGCCAATTCGCTTGGTGTTTGGACTTCGGAGAGAATTCTATATATGCTTTGTGACTCCTTGAGGCTAATTGTCTGATATTCTTTTGAACAGTGATATGAAGAACTTGATAGGGGAAGCTTCTTGCAGGATATGCCAAGAGAGCTTTAGCACTAGGTTCGTTTCCATAATTCCATGGACTCTCTTTTGCATCGAGGGCTTTGATTTTCATACCATTCTTGGCTTTCTGTTGAGATCATATGAGTTTGGAAGTAGCTGATGATCCTAGAATGTTTGTTTTCTTTGCAGCTTTATCTGAACCCTTAGACATGTGAGTTCAATAATTCTATGGGAAACCTCAAACCTCTCCCTTTTTCCCCTTTTTTCTTTGTCTTACAAAAGCAACCACATACACTTGATTGGCTCAAGAAGCTTCATTTGAACATTGCAGATACAGTGAATGGATTGATGAATGTGAAAGGGTGAACAACCCGGAAGATGATGATGGTGCTTAGTTGTGTTTGTAAGAATCCATTTGGAGCACTAGTGGATGGAAAATTCTGTGTTCGTGTCAGCTCCTACTGGTGCAACTACAAGTTCAGTTCCTGTATTACTCTTTAATAGAGTTTGTAAAACTACATGTACGCTAAAACAATGAGAATAATTGTTATTGCCATGTGTGTTTTCTCATGCCAATTTTCATCGGGGAAAATAGCATGTTATGTTCTTTTCCATGAAAGAAAGACAACATGTTCTTTTCCATGAAGGACAGACAAGGTCTTACGTGTTACGTAAACTTGCCTCTAATAGTCTAATGTGAAAAAGTGATGATCGAATAAAAGGAAAACAACACTTTTTTTTTTCTTTATCCTTTTTCCTTCTTGGACAAACACATTACAAGTAACTTGCTTTTTAGTGTTAGTATTTATGAATTTTTTGTTTCCTTAAATATTATCCTTTAGGGGCGTTACAGATTACACAATAAACATTTTTGTCTCGACAACACTAGATTTATGATAAAGCTCATCCTTTACTATCCAATATTCCATGCAATGCAACGTCACTAATTTAACCACAATGCCATAAAATTTAACAATAACCAAGTTTCCCTCTAAAACCAACCAAATCTTCATCCTTAAGTTTTTGCTAATACACTGCTTGGACTTAACTAGCATTACCCATTTTGGTGCAACAGAAACACCAGATATCTGTCAATGGTGACTTTAAAATTGTAATTCACTTTTTCGAGTTGGAATTGAAACATGTTCATAATTATTACACAACCAAAATCATGTAAGTTTCTCCTGTAACTTATACCATAAAATAATGTAAAATGACTTATATTAGCATGGTTTGGAAAATAGAGTCAGGGCTGAATCACAGAAATTTGTGCCTAACAACAGTATGTCAATTCTGGTGGTGACAATATAATATGGTAACATCCACCAAATTGCTAATCATAAATGATATACAGCAATTTTTGCTGCGAGTGATCATCTTCCAAAGTTAGAATTCAGCAGCCAGCAGCCTCTACAGACGCACTCCAGTGAGAATGAGCTATTCACAATATCTTCGACAAGGCAAAAAAATGGCCTTGTATTCTTGTACTAAGAATCAAGTATAAAAGGACCAAGATAAAAGAGGACAAAGAAAGCGCAGAATAATGTATAACCAACTGAATGGTGAATGCATCATTATGCACATCCCTCTAAGAAGATCATGTTCCATAGAAGTCACCCATGTTATCAACAAGATAGTCATATGGTGCAGCTACACCATAATCATATGTTCCGTTTAGTGGAGCCACTCTGCCTGAAGCAGAATAGACACCACCTAAGCCAACCTTGGCATTGAGTTTGGCTCTGCCTTTTGCAGGCCTTTTGTTATCAGACATGAACTCGGCAGAAAGCCTTCCCATCTGCTTCTGCAAATCAGCAACTGAATCATTGTTAACTTTTGCCTTAGAGTTCTTTTTCCCATCAACAAGCTTTAGTTCCAACCGATATAAGGCACATGCATCGCACTTGCTAATCTCATATTCATAGAGGTGCCACTCAAAATGGTTCAGTGGTTGTGGGTCCATATAATAGGATCTCTTCAGACCTCCAAATTCATTCATCACTTGCTTTCGAGATTCATGCCAACCGCGTCCGCTATAATCTGGCAATGATCTCTGCTTTCTGTTTCCGCTCTCAAACGCTCTTCGAGGTTTGTCAAAAAAGAGCCACTCCCTGATAGTCTCACCCTCGAGAACAGAAAGATCAAAGAGCTCTGCATCAAACAAGAAGTGAAGTAATCACAAAGGACAACCTTGTCAACCTGTGTACCTGGCACATTCGTAAAATGATAGCCTAACAACAAAAGATTATATTACCAGGTGCATTCCATGGAGACTTTGCAGTTGCTGCTCCTTCGCATTCTGGGATGCCAACATCTTTTCCTTGTGCCTTTGCACTAAGAGCAGCAAAAAGTAAATTATCTTTCAAACCAATGCCCCCAGGTCGTAGAACTGGTGACATGCCTGGTGGCCCTTCATTCAAGGCAAGAGCAGCATGAAAACTACTGCAGTAGTCTTGACACCAGTTCAACCCTTGTGCAGGCCTTGGACAGTCCCAAAGGGCACATTTGGGGCCCAAGAAAGCAGAAGGTGGAGGGCAGATACTTGGCAGGTAGCTAGATATATGAGGAATGGCATCCTCCTCAGAGTAACCTATGCCATTAAAACCAGTATAGAAGCTGTGATCAAAGTCCTGATGCAAATCAAACTGGTGATATTCTAAAGCAGGTCCTTCCAAGGTGTTAGCTGCCACATTTTGAACTCCAGAGATGGAGTGTTTGCGCTCCTCAGCCAATGGGAAATCATGTTGCCGTTGACCCTGATTTACAGTTAAACCAACAAAACATATTACAATTACAGGTGGGATCCAATATTGCAACCTGACCAATATTGAAATAATGGATGAAAATACACGTATAAGTTACAAAATTGCACTCTGGGAGAAATTCTTTTATCTATAAAATTGTAAAAGGCATAGCTCTAAGGAGGTAAAATAGGGAACAAACTAGAAACCCCTCCCTCTTGAAACAAAACGCAGCACAAATCTTTTGTTTGATCACTTTCCAGAATTTACACAATACTTAGTTGCTCCAAAATAGTAGGAATTAACAAATCCAATTTTCTCCTATACTATTCCAAGGCCTGGGTTCATCCAGTAAAATTCATTAAGGATAAACTGAAAGAATTTCATGTGAGACTACCAACACAACAAATGTATTGTATATTTGTATAACAATGTTGACATGATATCAGACACCTGTATCCTCACAATCATCCCTGATTTATAATACATGAAGTTACAGTAATGCATATAATAAAAACTGATAAACTTCAAAGTTAGCAATTAAACAGCTCACGACACAAAGACCACAAAGTTATTATAGCCAATAATATTATATGATTAACCCTGATTAGGAAGAAAGATTCTCACCTCTTGGAATACAACCTTACCCCCAATCTGCTGAATCTGATCATTAGGTTCAGGCTTAGGGGCAGCTAATGGACTAGATGCATCATCTTCCTCCTCACAGAGCTGCAACAACCGACAGATATCTGTGGAGAATGACCCAAGACTGCCACCCTATATTTAAATATCACAATTCACAATCACCGCTTTACCACTAACATTGCCATTCAATTTTACACATACCAATCACAATTGACGAATACTGGTTAGAAAGCAAAGCACCCATGATAGATATCTCAAATGAAGTCTGCTATATGAGCTTACTTGCTGCAAAGAAGAAGCAGGCGAGGGCTCATTGAGCTCAGCCTTCCACTCACGAAGCATCTGATGGACTTGCTCCTCAAGGACAGCAGCATCAATGGTACGGCTCTCCTTCCTAGCGAACTGCAGATCTAGAAACATCAGCTGCAGGTCATCAACACGGTTCTTAGCCTTGTCCTTAAAGAGCCTGTGTGATGCAGACTTGCAGCTGGTCTTGGAAACCTTCTTCATTGCTCTGCCTCAAGCTCTTCCTAACAAAATGAGCTTCAGTTCACCAAAGATAAAACACAAAAGGAAAAGATGATACAGAAAAGCCCAAAAGATTCTGCAACTTGTAGGTAGGGTTATCATGATCAGAAGCATATTCCAATCCACTCTACAATCCCAAAAACTCCATAAATTCCAAAATTAAGAATCCAACATAAAAGTCCCCCTCTATTTTTCAACTAATCTATTTTTCAACTAATCAACATAGTAAGGCCTCAAACCCCATTTACCGATGAAAAAATGAAACCTAAACATGTAGATCGAAGCAATCAAATTTCTCAGAACCTCCATCATAACAAATCGGTATCCAAAACTGAACAAAAAAATTAATTACAATCAAAGAAAAATGATGAGCAAAGCACCAAAATAAACTCCAATTTCGAATAAACTCATAATCATAGCTTGAAGGATCATCCACAAAGACAGTAGAAAGCAGAACCGACCCAAGTCAATATTAAGTAAGAAATCAAAAAATCCAAAACCTAAATTAGATGAAGCCCAAAAAAGCAACAGAATATAGGAGATCGATTGAAAAGGTGTGATTATGCATAAGGCTGAAACACAGAGGAAAGATTATTACCTGAGATTCTGTGAAGACCGCTTTTTTTTTTTCCAGAAAGATAAAAATAAGAATAAAAATGGCTGGTGTGAGTTTTGAGCTGAAAAGAAAGAAAGAAAGAAAGGGTTCGGTTCTCTCTCCCACTCTCTCTCTATCTCTTACCAAAAAAAAAGATTGGGAAGGCAAGGAAAATATAAAGGGTTTGAAGTTTGAAGTTGAAAACGAAAAGAGAGAGAGAGAGAGAGAGAGAGAGGGAGGGAGAGAGTGAGAGAGAGAGTGTGTGTGCTTTTTTGCGTTAGTGACTTTCTCTCATTCTCTTCATCACGGTGTGCTGTGCTGAGCCATAGAGCAATGGTGACTCCACTGTCAACAATGAATATATCTCTGTAAAAACTAAAAAAGTTGCAATAATAATAATAATAAATATATATAAATAATAATAATAGATAAAATTAAAATTTAAATGATAAATAATTTTCAATAATATTAAGTATATACGTATTTTTCTCAATCAAATTTAATTAAATTATTTATTTTTATCTCAAATAAAAAATTATTTTGATGCCGAATAATAAAAAAATATTTTTTATTTTTATGTATTTTTTTCTTTAATTAATATAAGTGATTTTATTAGAATAAAACTAATTTAATTAAATTTGGTTGAAAAAATATTTATGTATATAACATCATTTTTTATAGGACATTTCAAAAGAGGAAAAAAATATTGAAAAAATTAAATAATTAAGAATAATACTATTATTAACTTCATAGACTTTCTTAATAATTATTATCTTATAAAAACAAATATATTCAAAAATTTAATTGATCCAAAAGTTTTAGATTTGTTCTTTATCAATAACTGTACAATATTTTTTTACTTATCTTTTAGATGTGTTTGGAAGAAAGATAAAAATTTAAAAAAAAATAAATTTATTATTATATTTACTTTAAAATTTACTAATAAAAATATAGATTGAATTAATTTAATTAAAAATATTAATATTAAAAATTTTGATATTGAATGAAAAATATTTGAATAATAAGTTAGTAAAATTTCGTCTTCTAACATGAAAATTTCGGTCCCCTACCTTATTTGTTGCTGTTGTTAAGGACTGAGTTATTTATATGATTAACTAACGTCAGAGAGAAAGAGAAAAAGACTCGCGTCTAATAAATTAAATTGATGAAACCTTGTTTGACAACTTGCCCAAATTCCATCATGCATGGTTCGCACTTTTCAAACATAGGCCACCGCCAAGTGTGGCCATTCAAATGGCTCTTCGGAACATCGGAAGCGTTAGTCACCGCTCACTCAACAATAGGAATTTAGAATTAATTCTAGTGTACAAGTGGTTTTCGCCAACCAAATACAATTAAGTGATTTATTTTTATGTTAAATAAAAGATAATTTTATTATTAAATAGAACTTTATTTAGATGCACTTTTTTATACTATTTTACATCGAAATAATATTTTATTTAGTATAAAAATAAACCACTTAATTACACTTGATTGACCAAAATCACTTGTTCAAATAGCATTACCAAAAATTTATTTCGTAGGGTTTCTTTTTTCCATTTTCTCCCTTTCCTTTAATCAAATAAAGATAAAATTTAAAATAAAAAAACTTGGACAACTGTTATTGAAAACGATTTTAACTGATGAACGTAACTGTTGTTTTGGACAATTTTCAGGATATAACGGACATCGTGTAATGTTTTTTTTATTGTTGTCCAAAACCCCAGATTAAGCCAATCCACTGTAAATATATGTTATTGAAATGAACCATGCATTTGCATCTGATGATTTAAATCATGCATTCATTGTGAACAACGCATGTTATTTGAGCATTATTGTTGCTTTCTTAAAAGTTATATATGTCTAATAAACTGACATAACTCACAAACAAATGGAGGGACAAACTTCATGGATGATGGATAACATTTTTATTGGTTCAATCTAAGTTTCAGACTAAAATATCAGCAATTAATAATGTTTTTCTTTATGCAGCTATAGTTAATATTCTTCCATAATTTAAGGGAACATCAAGGCAAACCGAATCTTAGAATTAGATATTAATGAAAACACAAAACTTTGCTTATGTATATAATATAAATAAGAATAACTCTTATTATTTTAGAGTATTGACAATGATGTGGCTATCCATTGAGATGTTTTGTTCAATAATACATTAATGGCAGAGAATGAAAATGTTTATTCTTCCTTGCCAATAGTGTCAATGAATTTATATTTGTTTATGGGTAAATATTAGTATATTAGTGTGGAATTACTTAAGGCATTAAGCTATACTATTTTAACAAATGGATACATAAACTGTTTTTCATGCTTCTTCTTCTTTGTTTATTTTTCATTCCCGCTTTTAATTTTAATTATATTAAAATTTAATTGGCAAACTATATTAATGGAATTGAAGGAGATGAAAAGAGAAAAGAAAAATCTGAGAGAGGAATTAGCCATAAGCCAAAGAATCCCCCACTTGGAATCAAACAAAAGGAAAGAGAAAAAAAAAAAGGTGATTCTTTTTACATGCTATATACATGAGAAATATATGAATTAAAATTGGTCTATTTGAATTGGTGAAAGACCGAGAGATTGAGGAGGGTAAGGAAGGAATAAAGCACACTTTCCACTACCATGGAACAAATTCCCCTTGTTATTTTGATGCTTCTAATCTTTCTTTCTATCAATTGGGTTAAATTATCGAAATTAAACAGCTTTCATCAATTTATATAAGAGTAGAGTCTAGTGATTAAGGGATATTATCATCATCTATCCTTGTTTATCAGCAATAATCAATAACATCTCATCTCATCATGCATGGGTTCCATCCAAGGCAGTGATATATGAATGCCTGAAACCATGACATATATGATTGGTTCATTTTAATTTGTACGCATGGGGTTTAGTCTATTTATTAAATTAGTCATTGATCTATTATCATCATTTAAAAGGAAGAGCCTTTAAGAGATTCTGTAACAAATAAAAGATAAAAAATTATTGTTATTTGTCAGAATTGCAGATAACATCAGCTAACCATCAAGAAAATTCATGAAAAATTAATGTTTGAAAGAAGAAAAGTTGAGAAGGAAAACAACTTCCTCTCACCTCTGTTGCGAAAACGTGGATATTTTTCAATACAGAGTAAATTTTTATGAGTTTTACTGTTTTTAGTAATTCTCAGGACAGATTGGATGAGGCACAATCAAGTCCCACTTAAACTCGGTCTCCTTAGACAGAATTTTATTAACAATAAAATTTCCAGGAAAGGCCGGAGGGGAGAGACCAGTT
>JASCZI010030458.1:37014-51983 GCA_036250425.1 Stylosanthes scabra | reverse complement strand
CAGTACAATATCATCTAAATATATATGAGCTAAATAATGAAGTTACATTGTCATTAGGCTAAGAACTTTGCACATTCTGATCCCCTTCCATCCGCTGTAAGAGTTCTAATATGCTTCCTGCTTTTCTCTTAGCTCTATCAGTGCCATTTTCAGATAATTCATGCAACGCTTCTTCTGCGCCAAGTTCCTTTGCTAGTTTCAATTGCATTAGATCTCCCGTGCAAAGCGACCACAATACAGCTGCAGCATTCTCCCTGTTGCGAGGAGACCCCGTTCGTATAACCTCCACTAGAATAGGGATCGGCTCGGCCTGACCAATCGCTATCCTTCCTTCATGGTGGCTTGCAAGGATTGCCATTATAGCTAGTGCTTCATCTACCATACCACCCCCGGCATCCTTCAAAAATCGCATCAACGGGGCTATTATACCTGCTTTGATGGCTCTTGCTTTGTTTCCTTGGTAGATGGAAAGATTAAAGATGGCAGTAGCGGCATCCTTCTTACCTCTGGGAGTACCTTCACAAAGTAACTTTATAAGAACTGGGATAGCTCCAGCTGCTCCTATTGCAACCTTGTTCTCATCTAGAACGGATAAGCTAAAGAGTGTTGCGGCTGCGTTTTCTCTAGCCTCCATGCTGCCACTTTTCAGTACATCTACAATATCTGGTATAGCTCCCGCATTTACTATGGTTCCTTTGTTGCTCTCATTGATTGAAAGATTGAGGAGTGCTGTAACAGCATGCTCCTGCGTTCGAGGATCCGAAGATGACAACAATTCCACAAGAAGTGGTATTGCTCCTGCCTCGGCAATACACACTCTGTTATCTGCATTCCTTTTTGCCAGCAACCGGAGTTCACCCGCGGCTGCTCTCTGCTGCTCCATATCACCATTTGCTAGTTTATCCAATAACGCATTAATAGCAGTTCTGTCACAATCCGAATGGTTGCTTCCGGATTTCTTTGCTCTGCAGCTCCCCTGCTTCTTTGGTAGCTCGACACCATTGCTTTCACACCATAAAGCGATCAGACTCTTCAAAACATAGTTAGGGGTAAGGGCAGTATGCAAAAGTGTCTGCTGCGTCTTGGGGCAGGTTTTATGACCAGCATCAAGCCATTTCTGAATGCATGATCTTTCATATGTCTGCAAAAGAAAGGGAAAGTTTCATGAGTAATCATCAGCGGTACCCTTAGCAGAGCATTGCAGCCGCTATATACTAAAGACATTCACTATACCTGACCAGTAGAGACAATTACAGGGTCTTTCATCAGTTCAAGAGATATAGGACATCGAAAATCATCTGGGATCACAGGAGACCTGTGCTTAATTGGCATTTTTTCACCCTCGTTGCTATCAACCTCGGGATTTTCGGTTAGCACACAGTCCTTCATCTTCCTAAGAAGGGATGTAATTGTCTCAAAATAGTCCCCTGGTTCCCCACCACTTGTGATAACCAATTCGTGTAATTCGGCAGACTCTTTCTTCAGATCATTTATAGTCCTCAAATGCAACTTCTCAGAAAGTCTTTTGAGGGCAGGAGGATCAGGGTCTTTTTCTTTCTGTGCTACTTCCATATCTAAGTCTAGCTGTAAATCGGCAAATTCTGTAGGAGTTTTGGCTCTTTTGAATTGAGCATGCACCAGTTCAATCTGAAAAAAAGATTAAAACAACCATAAAAAACATAGGACATAACTATTTACCAACCGATGCTGCCCGTTGCCTTTTCCGAGAACATCATCCGAAAAGGTTAAACCACAGGAATTGGTAAAAATGAGAGGGAGGAAAAAGTTTGAATCACCAGAGAATTTTTTTATATGGTATTGTTGATTACCTGTTCTTGAACTTCCTCTGATATCTCAAGCTTGTTGTAGGAAATTCCACACAATGCCTCCTCAATTTTTTCAGTTATTTGTTGGAACTTATCTCTTGTATCATTCCTCTGCAAAGCCTGTGAATTTAAGCATTAGTCAGATAACGATTTAACATAACAGCTCCGATGAACTAATATGTTCAGGCAAGAAAAACCACAGCAAAAGAAAGGATAGGGCGTCTTCACAAGTCATCCGTCTCTACTCTAAAATCAATGTTACAAAACATTCACAATGAAATCCCAAACAGTGAACTAATGCAATGTACACATCTCAAAGTAAGAAGCTTATCTGCTTACTATGCATATTGAGAAAAAAAAGTAAATTGGATATTGTTGCAGTCAAATCTAGGAACTAGTAAATACACATTACATGGAATTGAAGCAAAAGGAGATTTTCCTTAGAATACACCATCCGGTAACAAAGCACAAAATATAGAGTTTTATCATTATTAATCACCGGTTTACTCGAAAAGCAATGGTATTAATTTGATGGCAAAAGCTAACTTGCAAGGGAAGGAATTCTCAAATTCTTATAAATGATATGTAGACAATTTTTCTAGCAAACATAAGACATGATCCCAGCAATTCTTGGCATAATTACATAAACATAACTAAAACTAAACAAGAACTGTAACAATTAGACTATTACAACACAGACAAATTAGAGAATATACAACTTCTCATGAATTTTCTTCAAGAAAACCAGATGATCAACAAATTTGAGGTAACTTATGAATCATATTCCTATTGCCAAAACACCAAACAACACATAAAAAAAAATTCAACTTTCCTGTATTGGGAGATCTTCACAAAAAGCTAAATCCACACATCACATCACATACATACATACATACATAACATACCTGATAAAGCTTACTCCCTTGGTTGACATAGTTAAGAAGGGTCTTAGCTGAATCCAATGCAACCTTGAGACACTCAAAGGCTGCAACTTGTTCATCAGTGAGGAGGGACTCATCATCACTGTCCTTCAATTCCTCAAAGAGAGGGCTCAAAAGCTTCACCCTCCTAACCAGATTCCCATACATCCTCTTGCAAACGTTGTTGCACTCTGGAAGCCCTGAAATCTCCTTTATGGACTCAGCCAAACTCGCCACAACCATCATGGCCTTGGAATTCTTCTCACCCCCACCACCACCCATTTTTTTATGGCACCCTTAGAAGAAGAAAAAATGTCAAAGCTACAAACTTTGACCACAAAACCGAAGGGTGGTTCAAGACTAGTGAGCAATTGAGGATACCCAGATGAGGAAACTGTGGAAATCAATCATCAAAGGTATAGAGAGTCAAAAGCTGAATTCACCATGGATGATGTGAATTATTGATTCGAAGAAGAAGAAGAAGCTTTGTTGTGTTGAAAGTTGACACTTTGATAAAGGTAGGAATTTTTGGAGGAAAGAGAGAAGAGAAGAATATTGGTAATTGAATTGGGGGAAAAAAAAGGAAAGAAAAAAAATTTTTAAAAAGTGAGATTGTGAGAAGATTTAGGTGGAATTGGAAAATTAGAAAAATGGGATTGAAAATGACTTGAACAAAGAAAATTAATTGTTAACCAAGGTGAGTTTTTTTTTTTTTTTTAAGTTTTTAGCAAAATCCTATAAATAATAAAGAGAATTAATTCCAATTTGTTAGGCAATTTTTTTAATAGAGTTTCTGCTTCAGAAATTATTTTCTAATTAAAACAAATATTAATATTATTTTTCAATAGAGCAATTCTAACATGATACTAGAATTGACAATTTACCTTTTAGATGTTCAAAATGTCAAAGATGAAGAATTTAATCTCTATAATTTACAAAAATATAAAATTACTTTTAATAATAATAATAATGAAACTTCGAAGCAAAATACCATCTATATGCCGACAACATGGTATGAACTATGAAGCAATCAACTATTTTTAGTAGTTAGTCCATTCACTTCATCCAAGTCTTTTTTTTTTTTTTAATTAGACAATGATAAAAAAAAAATTCAAAGATTAACAAAAAAACAAAAAGCTGATGAAGAAAATTGTCTAGTTTTGTTTGACATGGTCCGCACTCATAGGTCATTTGCATAGTCACCCCTTAATCCAAACCCAACTTGGTTGCGTAAAAGAAATGGAAGCTAGAACTTATAAGGGTGGGTGGCAACATTAATTTATTAGATTTTTTTAAGGTTTTGCAAGTACTTAATTCATTCTCTTTTATTTGATCATTGTCACTTTATTGAAATTTAGATCAATTTAATTTTATTTAAAAATATTTCTTGAATATGGTGGTAGAGTGACCATGACAGATTTCTTTTTCTTTTTTTTTTTTAAAAGGGTAGAAAATAGTGAACTAGGCCAAACACAAGGTCAAACTGCATAGCACTTGAATTGAAACTTGTGCAACAAACAAAAGAGCATTCAAGTAAGTTCAATATAACCATTGATTTTGTGGGTCTCACAAAGCATGTCTACTACAACAGCAACAACCTAATGCACCATGTGACTGAGATGGTGGTGTCCTTGATGAAACCAAATCAGAAACAAGGCATATCAATCCATAAAAGAAGACCAATGACTTATGTAAAATCATCATAGTATGCATTTGACTCGTTCTACAACCACCTAAAGCATCATTTTATGGCATGGTGTACATTATATGTGAGTATGACACTACATATCAATAGAAGACCAGAAACATATGGGATCACAATATACATCAGATTCCTCATTCATTATAATTTTGAAGGATCCAAAGAAAATGCAGATTTCTCAGTGAGTAAGAGTCTTGCTCCTAGCTTACATCAAGAAGCTGATGGGCGAGGCAGTCTTTTCGCAATTTCCTGTAGTATATAAAAATTTAGAAAAGAAAAAGAAAAAAGAAAAACAGAACAAGGGATCAATCTTCAAGCATAATAGGAATGTCCATAAACATTTACTTGAGAGGAATTTTACTATGAAACTATTACTACATAGGATGCATGATATGCATAATGATGGCTACATTCAAGTACTACCAATTGATAAATTATTAAGCACTGCACTGCATACTAATACGATTCTTTAAGGTCAAGAATCGAGTATAGGCTTCGCATGGATCTTATCCTTGATAAACTTTTATCATAATTTTACCTCCCAACCAAACATACCCTACAAGTCAAAAGCATTGAAATCTAATGCATATTGGACTTCACATTGTTGGCTACACTCACGAATTGCTTCAATGACTTAATCAACTAATATCTAACAAATGTCGTATGACCGGAACAAAGGCAGCAATCACTAATACTGTGGTCCCCCCCAAGTCTCAACAAATCTTTTAGGCTGCATTTTTGAAGACTATCTCCTAGGACAAAATAACAAAGATGGTTAGAGGAGAAGATAGATAAGGAGATGGGCAAAATTTCTGTCCTGGGACAGATGGACTCTGTAATTTCTGTCCACCCAAAATATAGGAAGAGACTTTCTGTCTCAACATGCTGTATTTTGTATCCTAGTATGATTACCAAATGGGACCTTAAGGATGATATAGGGTCAGAAAAGAGCAGGCACTGTAATAGTTTTTTAACTAAAATAGTATCATTAGAAAAGAAAAAAAAAGTATTACAAAAGACATCCTCAGACCAGAAACAAAAATGAAAATTAACAACACATGTCAACCCCATATTCCCATTGTATATAAGCCAAACGTAACACCATCAATCAGATCATGTGATGAGCACCAAAAGGATAGCAAGTCAATCATAGCTTCTGAACCCACAAAAAAAAAAAAAGGAAAAGAAGATGGGGGGAAAAAGCATCTTTGACTTCATGCCTACACCTATTATCTTTATTTACTATCCGCAGTGCATTATCAGAAGGCCAGTAGTAACTATTGAGAAGAGAGGCTTCGTCGTTTTCCAGACAAAGGAGGCTCCACCCAGCAGTTTGCCCATGCCAGCATGTTTGTTCAACTCATATAGAAGCAGCGATCCTGGATAGCATTAAAATCAATAAAATGCGATCCAGATCTAAGCCACTTTAATTCACTTGGTCTGCTCTAAAACTTCTTCTACTGGTTAAACTTCCTACGTCGGTGTTACTTGACTGAAATATCCCCACCGTCAGAAAAGACTCAACTTTGGAAGTTTCACGGGACAGGAATCCTGCCCCTAAGATCATCTTTAGCTTGTGCAGTACATATATATCATTTTGGTACAACTATCTTCAGGCTGCAAGAGCATGGTGAGGAAGCTTGCTAGTGATATGATCAACTATGTCCTAGGAGACCAAATATCAAAGTAAAGACTGAAAAGTTACTACCATAATAGCCTTGGAAAAATCCCAAATACCTGCGTGTCAATATCATAGTGTTCCAAATTTCCAACAATACTTGAGCATGTTTTGACTGAAACTTCTTGCAATATACCACTAAACAGACTAAGCTTCGTCTCGCATGAACCATATTGAAGCATCACCCTTTTATTTTTGGCACTTTATATTCAATTAGGATTTACATGCAAATAAAACCGTAATCATACATATTTTATATGTGAATTCCCAAATCGCAAGATATTCTAAAATCCAGTTACATCCAAATGGTCGCTACTACTACTACTACCACAACCAGCAAGTCTTATCCCACTTGGTGGAGTAAACAAAATAGACTAAACAACAGTATAATGCCTTTCATAGATCATAACTATGTTAAGCCCATCTATACTCAAATCTCTTTGAATAAAACAACAATCATCCATACACATTCAAAACAATCAACAACTTACTGAACTTTACATGCGATCGTGGACATCCCTAATAATTATAACATTTACACTATTGTTCATTCATTCCCATCCTTGTCAAATCTAAAAAGTAATTAATTTTACAATTAAAAACTTGGAAGGAAATAAACATCAAAGTACCTCAAAGAGTTCATTTATGTTGTCTGCTGTCTTTGCGGATGTCTCTATAAAGAACATCCCATTCTTCTCTGCATAGTCAATGCCATCCTTCACAGAAACAATTAAGTATACTCTATGAGAAAACATGAGACACAAGCCTCTAATGAAATATAGATATATATTGAGGAGTGTTGCAATACCTGAACAGCCACCTCTCGCTTCTCATGAAGATCAGCTTTATTACCAACCAATGCCAGAACTATTTCGGGGCTTCCATGCTTTTGTAGCTCCTACAAAATTAACAATACTTTACATCATGAAACAAATTGACAGAAAATGTAGAAACTTGAAGCTATCCCATTCTAATGAATGTAACTGAGTAACTGACATAAAGATATCCTTACAATTGGAAGCCTAACTCAACCCTAAAACTCTAAAAGGGATAGTTCAAAGGGAGAGGACTGCCCAGTGATTCCTATCATCCTAATACCTAAACAAGAAAAGAAATTACAATATAGAACCATAAGATAACTGCCAAACTACCTTAACCCAGTATTGTGCTTTGCTGAAAGATTCTGGGCTTGTAATGTCATAAACAACAACTGCAACTGCTGCACCACGATAATATAGGGGTGCCAATGCAGCATACCTGAAATACATATCATGAGCAGCCAAATTTTATTTCCGGATGATCTTTGTGTTGAAATAAGGGAAAAGGGAGATATTATGAGAAACTTAACATTAGTTGAGTTCTCCAAAATTGTTTGTATAATATAATGTGTAAACTAGAAAGATAAAAGGATTTACCTCTCTTGACCAGCAGTATCCCATATTTCAAACTTAACCGTTGTAGAGTCTTGCAATGCTATCGTTTGCGACAAAAAAGATGCTCCAACAGTTACCTTATATTACAAAGTCTAAAAGAGATAAGAATCATATAATCGAGTAATTTACATAACGTATCTAAAAGACAATGTGTGTAGATGAATTTAGAATTTCACCAAACACCATATAAAACACATTTACCTCATAGATTTATCAGGAACACTCACTTAAGTCTAGAGAAGTAACAGAAGCAATATTCATACCTTGGATGTTGGATCGAATTGACCACGAACAAACCGTAGAACAATACAGCTTTTACCAACGCCGGAATCACCTAAGAGAACAAGCTGTGTTCAGCAACATTTGAAGGTTAGTTCATGGACCTTATAAAATTGAACAATAAAATTACTGAGGTTTAACAATTAACAGCATCATCATAATCAAGTTCAGCTAAATAATTGAACTCAATGTAAACAAAAACAACAACAACAAAACAAAACCTCCCTAGCTTCCCTCTCCTAATAAAAAACGAATTCAAAAGTACAAGATCAAACATTTGAGAGAAAAAAAAAAAAACAACATCATCCACAAAGTACCTTAACACGAAGATTCTTGGCATCCTGCCCTCCACCATTCTCAGAATTGTCTCGACCAAACTGCCTCGAATCCCTACCTGCAATCAATTTCATCCAGAAACCCCTCGTCAGACCTAAAAATTAAAAAATCGCTTCGAATTTCCCCAACCCTAAAAATCAAACCCAAAATTACTCCAAAAAATCCAAACTTTCTAAATCCCCTTTTCAGCTCGCGAGCTAAATTAACCTAAAAAACTGAGAATTTGAATAAAATTGAAAAGCTAAATTAACCTAGAAAATTGAGAATTTGAACAAAAATCGAAAAGAATTGTGTGTACCTGGAGTGGAGGAGCCACAGCCCATGGTTTCTGAGAGGAGAGGATTGGGAAGTGGGGGTAAAGAAACGGAAGATGCGGTCAGAAGTCAGAGCACTTGTTATGAAAGTTGGATCTTTGTTGTTATGGTTGTTGAAGCTCCCAAAAAGAAATTGGGGCCAACAAAAGCACAATCTGGTAAAGTTGAGGGATTCGTTAATGGAAGGTTTGATTGGAAAGTTGTTGGAAGCTGAAACTGACTTCAAAGTGTGAATTTTTTTTGCAGAGAAGAACGTTCTGTTTTGTTTATGCTTTCTCTCTCTCTCTCTTTCTCTTTCTTTCTGCCGTGTCATTAAATTTTTCACATCAATAATTTTATTTTTACATCAAAATCAAAATCAACCTGTATATAATATAAATTAAAATATAAAATATATATAATTAATGTATTTCAATATATATTATACACTAATAACTGATTTTATAGTTAATTTTAGTTAATACATGGCATAACTCTTTTCAAAAAAATTCATTAAATTTGTAAAGCCACAAAGTAATATTTTAATTATTTTTAAATCTATAATTTTTACTATTTATGGGTCTCATTATTTTAATTTAATAATAATTAGAGTATTTTTTTTAAGTGATTAATAATTTTAAAAAAGTTTGATTCAAATTTTTATATTAAAAGAATAATTTTTTTAACTTTATTTTTATTTTAACGAATATCCTTGGAACAATTATTTATGAAATCATAAATAGTGTTTCCAAAACTTTAACTCTTAACGTATAGTTGTCTCAATGTTCTCAAACTCAAAAGTGATGCTAATTAAATGAAACTAAATAAATTTTCTTAGTAAATATAATATTAATTTATTGTTTGGTTTTCAATAATTTATTATTATAAATATTAATTTGAATATAATTATCAATTTGAAAGCAAAATTAGCTAAATTATTTAAACATAAAAATCCTGTGTGTAATAGTTTGGGTTAGGCATTGTTTTTCTAAAATAGTGATAGATTATCATTATTGTAGTATTGTCTACTGTGATAAGATTATCTTTTGTCTTTAATCAACAACATCAGACACTTTGTTTGGGCAAAAATAATTGACTCGTTCCTCGTGTGCATTATCTTATACTCCATCATAGTTGTTTAATTTTATCAGATCTTATTAGTATTGAAATTTTCTTTTTGGTGAGAATATTAGTGTTGAAATTTACTCAGTCCTTAGAAGATGGATAATGATTAATGGATTGGCATTATTTTTATCTTCAGGTGACATTAATTAAACATCAAAAATATTATTTACACATTAGAAATTAGTTATTAAATATTTATATATAAATATATATTATTTAAGTCAGTTTTAATATATATTTTATATTTTAACATATATTTTATACCATAATAATTAATTTAGTGACTAATTTTTTATGTACACCTCATTAAAAATAGATAAAAATTGCTAAATTTGAAATATAAAAATACTTGGCATTAAACATATTAATAGAAAGAAAGTACTAGCATTATTTAATTAGTGATTAACTCGGCATATATACACTGTTTAATGATTTATTATTATATTAATATGAATTTGGTGAAAGTCTCTCTAAGATTTCTTTGTTTCTCATCATAGCTAGAAATAAAGCAAAGTTGTTTGACATTAATAATAGCTAGTTCATTGAACTAATTCATAATAAATCAACATTAAGTACCTTTTCCTTTTTCTTGAAGCTATCTTTTACCTGCCAATATTATTATGGATTGCTTTCTTGATGACAATATTGATTAAGGATCTCATAATAATTAGTAAGAATGAGAATATTATATTATATATAGAATCAGTCGTATCCCCTTTTTTTTTACCCAAAAGAAACCATCATCATATCCCTTTCTCTCTAATTAATGATTGTTGAATAATATAATAACAGTTAAATTAAAAAATGATTAGTACATAAAAATATTAATATAATTTTTGTGACTAAATATGAATAAAATAACTTTTTATTAGAATTGGAAGCAATTAATTGTTATTATTATATATGACAAATATATAATTACTTTTTTACATAAAATAATAATTATGATCACGAGGAAAAAACTATTTTACATATCATGGTATTTTTTAAAAATAAAATATTATGATTATTTTATTAAAATAAAATAATTACATAATATGTTTTAGTATTTTTTTGGTGTAATAATTTTTTTTAGTATGATTAATGTGGTTCCTCTATGAAATAAAAAAGTAGGACAGAGGCCCGTACTTGCTGCCCAACTACTAATTAGCATGGGCCCACTGTGCCGCTAAACCAATAGAATCAAGAAACTATCAAACTAAAAAATAAATAAATATAATTTATAAATAAATCATGTAGATAGTTAAAAAAATTAAATTAAATTAAATTGAAGGGGAAAAAAAACAACAATAAGCTTGCAAAATCAGCTATCTCAATTCTCAAGACATGCCCATCACTTCACTTTAGTTCATTCATGTGTAGAGGAATTTAATTGATTTAGTTGAGGATTCAATTTTGGTGGGGTCAAAACTTTGACCTTCCAAAACTAAAGTTAATTAAATAAAATATAGGACAAGCTAATCCTACCAAAGAAGAAGGTATGGATTCTTTTTAAGAAGGGTATTCTAGGTCCGACATATCAGATTAATTCTTTAAGTCTTATCGAATGATTTTTTTGGGAGTTTGACGTAGCCATATTCGCATACATGTCGCACATAAGATTTAAATTCGGGATTAGACACTTAAGCAAGTTAAATCACTTAGCACTTATGTTAAGAGACATGATTTAAAAGGTATGGATTTTAATTTGCTTTCAATGATTTAATTTTGAAAATAAATACTTTCACTCTTGTATAACATTACTTGTCAAACAAGGTTGAGATACATGACAACCTAATTCTTTGTAGAATCCACCGTCTAAAAGGTCAAGTATATATCCTAGCTCTCAATTATGAAGAAGTACATGGCATCAATATTATTATTTTTTCAAATAATTGCACACTTTATTTTCATTTATTATCGGACATATTATTATATGCAATTATTGAAAGGTGAAAATTAATATATTGGCAACGTGGGTGATCCACTAAGATATGAAAATGACCAAATGGATCCCACTACAATGGAATAATTATGTTCATGGATGCTTGTCAAATTCTTTGTGTGACTCAAATGATTTCTGGTGTCACTCATCATAATGTTATGATCAAATAATGAAGTTTGATTTCTTGCTTTAGCCAGTAGGGGCCAATGTCATTCATGTCTTCCCCTCTCACGGGTGACCAAATTAAATAAATTTTAATTACATGTACAAATAAAAATTAATTTTAATTTGCATAATGATAATGATTAACGAACTAAGCTTTTTTTATATAAAAAAAAAATCAAACTTAGGAATTTCAAGTTAATATATAATTATATGTTCCTTAGCTTGTGAAGCTACACTTAATCTAATGAGTAATGATTATTAGAATTGAGATTTAATAGAGGTAACTCAATTTTAAATATTTGTTTAAAAAATTAGAAATATCTATTTTTATAAATTAAATTATCTAAAGATTATATTTTTAAGAGATTTAATAAGATTAAATTTTAAAAATTATCCTAATGAATGAAGAATATTTCACACCTATAAATCATTTAGAAACTATATAAGATTTTTTTTTTTTTTGACAACTATATATATAAGATTGTATATGTTGAAGAATGTAATAATCTAAACAAGCGGAATTTGAATCTTGCCTTACGTATATAACCATCCCTTGAAAAAAAAGAGAAAGTAAAAATCATAGAATCTTAATTATTACGAGATATAATTAACGAGAATTAACTTCATTCAATGCATTATTTCTTGCTCCTTTGGCTAACTTTAATTACGAAGCAACAAGTTAAGAATGGATCAAAACAAATAACTCTCTTTATATATATCGTTTCACCGAACAAGTTTCTAACAAAAAATTATGATTATTCTCTAATATATTTTCCTATATACAATTACAAGAGCCAAGAGGATATATATATATATTTAGAGAGAAAACTAATTAAGATTATTAGTATAGTAATGGAAACTACTCTTTTCCTTTTAATTGTAATTAATCTTGCCAACAAACAAGCATTGTGATGCACCTTCTGAAAATATAGAACCTTGCCCTTTGCTCCTTAACAAGCCTATTGCATCTTCTTCCAAAGGATCTTAAGGGCTCACAAACATGCCTATTGCACAAGCCCTTATCATCATTATCTTCTAATTGCTTCATTTTCATCACACTCTCAATTTCTTGTTTCCTTAGCTTGTTGATGATTGATTTGTTCATACATATGCTTTATTTGTATGTATGTTTTATATGCAAAAGATAGAAAGATAGCTTAGTGGAAGGAAGAGAGGATGGATCATAAGAATGAAAAAGAGAGAAAATAGAAGCTATGGTAGGTTAGTTATTATTAGGAGTGTGTAATATTGAAGAGGGGTGAATTGAAGTCACCAATTAGTTTGGTGCTGATTGAGAAGGGATCTTTATCTATATATATATAGCACAAGATTTTTTTTTTTAAAATATATATTTTTGCATAAAAAATTTCTAGCTCGTGTTAACACTCATTGTCTTACTCTATTATTGTTAGATTTTAATATTGTTAGATTTTAATATATATGTTTACTCACACATTTTTTCAATTAAATAATTAACTATTAAAATAATTAAACATCGGTAATACTAGATGTACACATATTTTATTCAATCAAGTCTAACTAAATTCTTAATTTCTATATCAAATTAAAAAATAATTTCGATATCAAATAATACAAAACATAGCACATAAATAATATTCTATTTGATATTAAAATGGTCTTATATTTGTAATAAAAATAAATAACTTGATTAGACTTGGTTGTTAAAATAGGTATATGTCTAAAACTATTGATTAAATATATATATAAGAGATAAATAATGAAACATATTTATAATAGTACGTATAATAAAAAAAATTATGAGTTGTCAAATACATATTTTTATACCTAATAGCTAATTGTTAATTAATTTTATATGTAAAGGTACGTATAACTGTTTACATTTATATTTTGTTAAAAGTTTTAATTTATTCTAACTTGAAAGAGTAAATTTTTTTATGAATAGTGCTACGAAATCAACGTTAGGGGGTCATTAGGGAGTCAATAATTTTTTTGGTGACTAATAATAAAGGAAATCAACTAGGTCCTCACAGAAGAGGAACTAGGATTACAAGACAGGACAATCTGCATATTATTCAACGGTCGAAGCAACTCCATGTGAGCTATGTTCCTCTTCACTGCATACTTAGCTAAAAAGTCAGTTGCAGTGTTTACAGTACGTTGAATTAACACCACCTGCGCATTCCAATTCCAATTAAGAGTCTCTAGTATTTTGTTGACTAAATCTGCATCAGCTGAGTGACGAAGATTGGATCGAGGTTGCGCTGCCAAAAAGGCATCCAGACTATCTGTCTCGCATAGAACATTCCGACAACCAGAATCCCAAGCTAAAAGTAGACCCCTCCAAATATCAAAAAGCTCAGCTCGGAGAACAGATGAAGAGTGTATGGTACCAAGGCAACCTTTAATCCAGACCCTATTAGAATCTCGAATTACACAGCCAAAACCAGCATAAGGATAGTCATTGAACAAACTAGCATCACAGTTTATTTTCATAATGTGGCCGTAAGAGGGTATCCAGTCCACAGAAGGGAAGTAAGACTAGACGCTGCCTGCAAATGATGACACACATATAGATCCTTTATTAGAGACACACTCAAGGATTTTACCTGGAGAGTGGACCAAGCATCATCCGGATTGAAAATAGAGTTGTTCCGGTCATGCCAAACCCACCAAAGAGTAGAGCAAAATGCAAATTCATTAGTACAAATGCCTTTCCAAAGCCAACTTTTAACATCCGTACAACGCATCAACCCAGAATTAGACAATTGCATATGATCCCAAATAGTACGAGCAGAAGGACAATCACGAAGGTAGTGGAGAATAGTTTCCGGAAACATGTTACATCTGGAGCAAAGATCATTAGGAGACATACCTCTTTTATGACGAAGAGCATTTGTAGGAAAAGCTTCATGTAAACAAAGCCACATTATACATTTGATCTTTTCCGGGACTCTAAGCCGCCATATCCAAAGCCAGTTAGTTGAATCATCCCACATAAACTTCCTTTTGGATAACCAAAGATAACCCTCTCTAGCCGCGTAGATCTTAGAAGAAGACGATGCCCAAGTCCAAGAGGAAACAGAAGTCTCAAGCGAGTGCCTTGGCTGAAACATATTAATGTAATCCTTCAAATCTTGAGTGAGTGGGGTGGCCAGAGCATCAAAATTCCATCCATCAGGACTCCAAACCTCCCTAATAGAAAGGTCCGTATCAGAGATATGAATGAAAGTTATGCGCTCCCCAAGACAACCAATCGGAAGCCAAGAACCAAACCAAAAAGATTGTTCCAGATTTCCAACATTCCAA
>JASCZI010030458.1:17515-34314 GCA_036250425.1 Stylosanthes scabra | reverse complement strand
TTTCAACAATGATAAAAATAGCAGGATGATAAGTCTTCACCAGATGTTTACAATGAACTCGGGCCATTCTATTCGATGCACCCCTAATATTCCAAGAAATAATATTCGATGCCACCTTTCAAGGCTCCTTCCGCCGTCTTGTCTGCGTACATAACCGTTGCCTCTGCACCTCTTTGCTCGGCCTCCACCCCGATTTTTGCATCCGTCCTCTCCGGTTCGGTTTCCTTCGCTGTCATGCAAGCAACACCAGAAACTGGTGTCTCCGTTGAAGGCGAATTCTGTAGTGGCGCTGGGCGCGGTCGCTTGTGCTTGTTATTTGCGACAGGCGTTATGGTTCCATGAGATTTTCCAGGCATGACGAAGACCGATTTTGGTATAACTCCAGCTGGGGCAGTTTTCGAACCTGGTCGGCTTGAAGTTTTGTTTAAAGCACCTTGGACCATTCGGTTGTTTATAGCCTCCCTTCAATCTCCAAACACTACGAAGTTTATGAACTATCCCTGTGTAGCTGTAGTGCTTGCCTAAGACTTTTATCACCACCGTATTCATATACGGTTCAGTCAGAGCTGAACGTGCCTCAGCAGAGAAAGTCACCTTTGGGTGCAAATCATCCTTTTCTCTATATGTGATAGTGGCTAACCTATCTCCACACAAATCCTCAGCAAGCTTTAGTGCCTTAGCTTCCTTTGTGCCGACGACTTTATCCCGAAAAGAGACCTTGACATTACCCGCCCTTGGGTTTCCCTCGTTGACACCGGATGCAACCCCACCCCCATTCTCCTTATTATTTCCACCACCGACATATCCTGCCGCCTCAACCCTGTCCCCTCTGTCACTCATGTTACAAATTCTATTACGACCAAGCTACAAGCCAAGCTCAACACCAATAGCAGATAGACCACCAAACCAAACAATCCTTGCAATCAGAAACAAGTAACCACAAACCAAAAACCCAACTTACATGCAAATACCGATTGCACAATAAGTTACTAATCTTGATGCTGACATTCACGGTTGGAGTAGATAGATACCTTAGAACATGGGAGCAACTTCGGAAAAGAGGAAGAAAGATCCACTAGTCCACTGCCGGTTGAAAAGATGTAGTTCTTCAGTTGTTGGTTGATTAAAAGCCTTAATTCAAACACAAGGGGAACAAAATAATGAACACAACTAAACTAAATAACTAATTCAACTCCAGCAAGCTCAAGAGAAACATGCAACATTAAAACAGAAAATAATCGGCGACAGTGATGTATGAGCCAGAGACGGCCGATGGTGGAGTAGCAACGGCTGAGCTCTATAAGCCAGAGACGACCAAAGGTGGAGCAGAGTAACAGATCGGCGGACCAAGGCACCAACAACTGCGAATCGAGGCACCAACAGCGGCGGGTCCGAGTGTAGATCGGAGTTGCAGAATCGTTGGTGGTAATAAGATGGTCTCCGCCGACGATGAGGATAGATGGTATAGTCGGATCGGAGATGAACAGACAAGAAGAGACAGAGCCGAATGGCGGTAATGTCCGTCGTGTGCTGCCGGATGAAGACAACCGGCAAGCTTCAATTCAACTCCATCGCACCTCTGAAGACAACGAAACGGATGGCGAGGAGGAAGCCGCAGTGACGACGAGCTGCTACTTGATGGACGAAGAATAGATCGATGACAACGACGGGAGTAACCCCTTGCAATGAATCGACGAAGGATGAGCAAAGTTTCCGAGGATGAACGACGGTTGGCTTGATCCGGTTGCTGGAGACGGTGACAGAAAGCAGATCGTGGCGGTGCACCGGGACGCCGGACGGCGCAACTCCGTGAGAGAGCTGCGGTTCCGATATGAGTCCCCCCCCTCTCTCTCTCTCTAAGTTATAAATAAATTTACCATGGACTTATGAGTACTGAGTAGTGTTAGGGAGTCAATAGTTAAGTTATCATCTAAAATTTATATGAATTATTATTCGTAACTTATATATTCAAGAGTAAGTTATCATCTAAAATTTATATGAGTTATCATCCGTAAGTATGTATTGGCTTTCTATTGGTCATAATGTATTGACTTCCTAGCTTTTTTTTTATATGGTATTAAAATAAAGTGTTGTAAAATGTGTAAATTGTAATTAAAAAAAATGTATGAAATTGAAAATGGAATAGAAAACAATTTTAGACCCTAAAAATTAAATACTACATAGAAAAAGTCCTCTATGTGAGCTTGTGAGTTTGATATTTCATGCATGTTGTATGGTCCACAGATCAAATAAACTGATTGCTTTTATTTTCATGAATTGATATATGAGATATTGATTCCTCAGCTATTATGGAAACTCCTAGCTACTACCTTATCTTGAGAGATAATTATTGAAAGATCAAAACTATGTATATAATTCCCCCATGCTATTATTTTTCTAGTCCAAATAATTATTGATCATACAAATCCATCCTTTTCTATAATGGGCAATTTTAGTTAATCCCCATGAAAATAATATTAAAAAATACTAAATATACATTAAGAATCAACAACTAGATCAACTATTAAATTTGAATATATATTTTTAAATTAAATAATTAATTACTAGAATAATCAGACATACAATAATATAATAAATAAATCTACAATAGACAAATAATCAATTAAAAAAATATTTGTAACTTTATCATATCTAAAACAATATAACCAAAATTCTAAATCCTAAAATTAGGTCCCTTTTTTCCTTTGATATTTTTTGTTTGAATTCCAAAGGTGTGATGTGAACTATGTATTTTTATAGTTTTTTTTTTTTTTTTTTTTGTGATAGTGAGGCACGTTCCAACTCTTTTTTGTTTCATGAACATGTTTTTAATCATAATATTTTTTTCAGGCAAAATAACATAAACACCCTAGGCACATATGTGGTGATACATATCTGGTTTCTTTTTTTTGGTAGTAACATCTGTTGGGTTTTATGCCAGCCCATAGTACATTTAAAGAAGCCCATAAAATTAGCATTCCAAAAATTTAGGCCAATATAATCTCAACTAGGCTGCAGGCCCTGAATATACCAAAAAGAGTAATATTTTGTATTAGTGTGTTGTGAAATGACAAAAATAACTCACTTTACTTTTTAAGTAATGAATTTAAAGCAAGATCAAAAAACAAAAGAAAAAAATAATGAATTTAAAAATTAGTTATTTTTAGGATAAAGGACATTTATGCCCCTGATATTTCAAAAATTGTACAAATTCATTCCTGACTTTTGTGAAATACTTAATAATCCCCGACTTTAAAAAAAACAGTAAAATTATACCCCTTTGTTAGTTTGACTCGGCTAGAAAAAACGAAAATTACTTATATAGCTATTAAAAAAACATTTGTGATTCTTTTTTTCTATCATGTGAGTGATTTTATAAGAAATTCTATTGAAAATTTTCGTTTCTTTTAGCCGAGTCAAACTCACAAAGAGGCATAATTGTATTATTTTTTCAAAAGTTAGGGGTTATTAAATATTTCACAAAAGTCAGGAGTAAATTTGTACATTTTTTTAAAAGTTAGGGACATAAATGTATTTTTTCCTTATTTTTATTAATGTATTAACACATAATGGTTATTTTAATAAAATCTTTTTTAGAATAAAAAATATCTTCCAGAAGAGTGGGTACAAAGCAACAAGCTAGCGGCAAAGCAGCAACCAGAGATAATTAACGGATAATAACTAACTAATTCCTTTCTTAGTTCTCATAAATTTCTTTAATGTTCTTTATTTTTTTTAAAAAAATTAGTATATAAAAAAGAAGAAAATAAGTAGAAAAAAATACTATGTTGCATTTCAGGGAACAACACACTCCACTATTGCACACACCAGTATATTATATATATATATTACAATTTATCCAATAACAAAAAAAAATGAATTGACTCGATAGAAAAAAGAAATAATATGTATATAGGGTAATGCTATTTGAACAAGTGGTTTTGGCCAACCAAGTTCAACTAAGTGGTTTACTTTTAAGCTAAATAGAATATTATTTCGGTGTCAAATGTTATAAAAAAGTGCACCTAAACAAAGTTCTATTTGACACCGAAATTGTCTTCTATTTAGCATAGAAATAAATCACTTGGTTGCACTTGGTTGGTGAAAATCACTTGTTCACGTAGAATTATTGATGTATATATAACACCAACCGTTGTATATTGATTTGTGGGAATTTATTAATTAGTTTCTATAAATAGCAAATTTTATTTTGCTTGGATTTACCCTTTTGTCGCGCTAGGTTGCTAATTAGGGTGGCCGCCGCGGTCACTGATGAACAATGAAGAGACTAATCTGTCCAGCAAACAAGCATGGTGATGCAGCGACGAAGGATATAGAACCTTGTCCTATGCTCCTTCACCATCTTGCTGCATCTCCTTCTGAAGGATCTAAAGGGTTCATCACAGAGGCATTGTTTGCATGGTGGTGATGATGATAATGAGTTTCTCATAATCTTCTTCCCTTCTTGCTTCATCATCTCTCTTTTGATGAGTCTTTTCTTGCTGCTTGTGAAGTAGTTCATTATTTCCTTAGCTTGGAGTATATGTGTATAACAATAATAATAATATAATCTTCACTTCCAAATATATATAGTATGGTATGATATGATATATGATAAGGTGTTGTGATTTAATTTGTTCAAAAAAGGGTTTCGTTAATTGGTTATGGAATGGAATATAAGGGACACTTGTAACGTTGCTTTTATGAATAGGACACAAATTTGTCTCGAAAGACATGGTGGTCCACTTTTTCACTACAAATAGAGCTCTACTAAATATCACACATGAATATCCTATTTAAAAAATAATTAAATACAGTCGAATTTAACTAAAGTTATTTATTAAAAATTATTAGATGATTTGATATATTTAGTTAAATATAATCTAATATTTTTTAGATGATAATTTCACATAAAATTAAACTGTTTTTATCTATAAAAAATGACACACAATTATTTCATTGATGTCAAATATACGCATAAAATTTTAAAATAAATGACGCATTTACGGACAAGAGACTAAAGATACAGGAAAAGATTACAAAAGAATAAAGTTGACCGTGTCTTAAAAATACATGGTCGGTTTTATTTATCTTTTATAATTCTTAAGAAAAAATCAAAAATAAATATATAATTTATCTCTCTCTAAAAAAAATTAAAATGTGATAGTATACAAATAAATTTCCTATATAAAGAAATATATAATTGATGAATAGTAAAGAGGTAAAGAATGAAATTTATGAATAATTAATAATATGAAGAAAGTGCCAAAAATGGCAGTCATTGTCTTTTTAAAAGTATTTTAAAAGATATTTTTATGAAAATAATGAGTACTTTATTTCATTTAGGTACATTTTTTCTCTTTTCTACAGGAAAAAGCGAAAAGAGTGATAGTTGTTTTTTTTTTTTTTTTTAAAGAATGATAATTGTTTTTTGTACTTTAACTCTTATATTTTTCAGTCATAAAAAAAATATCTTATATTTTTCATATGTATAATAAGTTTATCCAAATATAAAATTTTGAATGGTATGAAAAGTATTATATCAAAATGAAGGAAGGAAGAATAATACTATAATAAAATTGATCTTACACACATTTTAATGGATTAAACTTTATTTTTTAAAAGAAAAAGCAAATATAAATTATATATAATTATACCCAAACTTAATATTTCGATTTTTATATTATAAGATAATAAATATATAAGATATATTGGATATAAAAATATGTAAGATATATATTATTAATTATTTATATATCTCTACTTATTAGTTTAATTTTTTTAAATAAAATAGTCTCATAGCATAATATCATCATATTTAGAATTCTATTTTTATTATTAAAAAATTTAAAAAAATTAGTATTAGGTAAATAAAAAATTTATATAAAAGACTTACACAAATTCTAAAAAAATACTCTCTGTATCTTTACCTACTCAATTTTAATGAGATACATAATTTTTTAAAAAAAAACAAAAACCTGAGTTATGTGAAACAATAATAAATATCTTGCACAGTTTATATGTTCCTTGATTTTAATTAGATATGGACAACTCCCTTTATGATTGGGAATTGACGTGCGACTCTGATTATCGTCGATATCGTTAAACAAGAATTATTGATGCCTCTTGAAATATATAATAATAATAATAATAATAATAATAATAATAATAATAATAGAGAATGATCATACAGTAAGAGTAGTTATTAGTTTCACGGGACACCACTTTCTTAAAAATTTTGTCACACCTACTATTGTCTTTCAACCTTTGCCTTAACAATAAATATTTTCTAAGGTTTATGCTATGATAACTTAAAATAACAATAATGTGTATTATGTGCTTAAAATGTTACAAGCTAAGAAAATCACTTAATACAAATTACATACATTTAAAATTTTGAATTTATATATTTATGAAAAGATCGATCAAACGTAACTATATATCCACTTATCTTCTCTTATATTAATTTAGATTTTTATAAAAATAATATCATAACCTAATATCAGTGCTTTTATAATTAAAAAATTCCATTTTTATTGAACTCTAAAAAAAACAACTAAAAAAATAAAAAAAATCTATCAAAATAAATTTTGAGAAAAATGATATCACTTGTAGTGACGTCAAAATCAGGTAATAATAAGAATAGAAAATGTCATAACTTTCCACCACATTGCCAGCCATGGCGAAAATTGTCATTTGCTTGTATGTATGTATTTGATTTTGTTTATTTTTGCAGACACAGCTTAATTGATTGGTGTGGAACCAAGTATGTAGTGTGTTTTTGTGTCCATTAATTCATCTAAAAGTGAAAAGGGTGAACGCTTTTAATTCATCAACTCAACCATATGCGGAGACACATGCAACTGTATAAGTTTTAACTTCTAATATATATATATATATATTAAGAAGATACTACAAGCCAACTCATGGATAACAACTTCATCAGTATTCACTAGTATTCATTCGTGAAATTAATATAGTATAAGCTTAATTAATCTCATAGAGCTGAATTAGCAAGTTAATTTTGTTTAGAGTAGAGGTCTAGTTCTATGAATAAATAAAAAGTAACTCAGTATCACGGATAAGACAGCGATTAAAAATTGCCAATTCATTTTTGCTGTATTTCTTATTTTGAGGCTGTTGAGTCAGTAATTATGAAAAATCACCGCAAAATTATTTTGCAATGTAGTTATAGGATTTAGGATCAACTACCACAAAATTGTTTCGTGACGGCTAAAAACTACCGCGATACAGTAAAAGAAAAGCCACCGCTAAAATGCGCCTCTCGTACTACTAAACTTGTTTTGCGGCAATTATTCTACCAATTACTGAAAACCGCCATAAAATGATTTCCAGCACACTACGCTTGGAAAAACTACCGCTGTTTGTCGGGACTGTTGTTGTAGTGATATAGTTTTATATATTAAATTTTTTGAATATATATCTAACTGAAATATTACTAAAAAAAGGTCATGTTTTCTCTCAAACAAAAGAAATCTAGTTTGGCTAAACAATTACAATGATCATCATATCTTGTCTTGAATAAGAACGACTATATACGCCACCTGTATAAATTTTCTATCACAAAAGGTTCAAAGAAACCAAAAAAACTTGCTGTATTGCCGACATCATGTTCTCTTCTTCATTATTGATGTTGTTATTTATTATTATTATTATTATTATTATTATTATTATTATTATTATTATTAATTATTAATTCATTATGGTATATATGTATACGTACATATATACATAATACATCCTACTGAATCACGTTCATCAGTACAACTTCTGATTCATTCTTAGCTTACAAATAAACAAAGAATATATATATATATACATGACACAATAAATTATAGATTTTCTTGATTCTCAAATTAAATACATATACTTAACTAACTAATATGTTAACGGAAAAATTAATGGTATATCGATACATCGGTACACCTGAAACTTGTCGTATGTTATATATATATATATAATCATTCATGATTGCTAGCTAAACCAAAGGCACTATTTCTTCACATGGATTCCTTGCTGATGAAGTAGCTAGAGAGTAGTGGTCATGGACCATTATTCACCACCACCATAACCTTATTATTATTATTATTATTATTATTATTATTAGAACATGATGAGGATCCAAGAGGTTGATAATTAATATACCTGCTTGGCGCAGAGGTGCGTTTAACCCCTTTTGGCAAGCAAGCTTCAAATGTAGTATTCTTCTTCTTCTCCTCAGTAATAGGCTTCAACTTCATGTAGTTGTTCTTGGAAGAACCACCACCATTATCATCATTATTATTTTTGTTATTATTATTATTACCATTATTTTGTCCCAACAAGGGTCTTGTAGCACCCACACTAAGAACAAAGGGTGTTGATATAATGGGATTATTATTCAATATTAACACTATGAGAAGGAGAATGAGAAGGAGCATGAACTTGGTACAAGTCATAATAATGTTTGAATAATATATATGAGATATAATTTAATTAAATTAGGAATATATTTGGTTATAAGTAGTGTAATGTATGTGTGTGTATATTATTGAGGGAAGAACAAAAGGGTCTTAAATAGGGTCATGAAGAAGGTAGATTCAAGATGCCAACTCATTGCTAGCAAGCCATTATTTTTGCTGAGTCACAATGAAAAAATGTGACTTTGGTAGTTCACTTTTTTAATTTCTTTCCAGCATGGGAAGTGAGATTCATTCTCGTGCCTCTCATAACTCTTGATATATCTTCTTTAAGATTAGCTTTGACTGCTTCTACATTATTCACACACTTTTTCATTAATTAATATCTTCTATATTATAGCATGCAAGTTAACTTTTTGTGAAATTAATATTTTAAAATAATTAAATTATAATTTAATCAAATATATGTTACATCATTTAATAACTTTTAATAAATAACGTCCACTACTTGATTATATCTAAATATTCACCATAATGATATGGTTGTAATAATTTAAAAAAATTCTAATATAAAAATAAAATTTAAATTTAATATACAAATATTAATAACTAAAAGAATATAGTTTATCCATACAAAAAAAGGTGATTAATAATATATATATATATATTTGTCGGTAATTATAATTAAATTGAATAATAAAATTTGATTGTGGCAATGAAGTGAGTTAATCATAACAATGGAAGTAACAAGAAATCTAATATAGATGGGAAGAAGTGGTAGAGTTGACTTTGAATAAGATTTAGTTACACGATGAAGCATGTTATTGGTACACGTGTGGAAGTAGTAGCTTACTGTAAGCTCAAACTCAAATGATTAACATGTCTTCACTTATCTTTCTGACACGTGTACTCTCGTCTCATGCTGCAATATAATCTACCCTGATCTTCAGGATCTTCGAACTCACCAACCTCACACTTTCTCAAATATAGGATCACTAATAATTATGTGAATACTTAGGCATTCTAATAATAATTTTGTGTTGTCTTACATTATTATTATTATTATTATTATTATTATTATTATTTCTTTGGACGGGCATAATTACTCATTATTTTATGGTCATTAATTATTTGTTATTTTCTTTTGGACTCTAATTATTTGTTAATTTTTTTGGACTATAATTATTTGTTATATTTTTGTGGACAAACAATTAGTTTTTGAACTGGATTATTTGTTATTTGAGTAGATCCATTTTGCTTTGGTTCTTGATCCAATGTGGTGAGGCCCAATATTTTTAAATTGATTTTTTTTTAATTGATAAAACTGACTAGGCACAATGTTAATCGGTTGCCGAACTTTTTTATTAAAAAAAAAAATGTACGGTGTATAAAAGACCATTCCAAGCTGCTGGTTTAACCTGTTTCCGAGTTGGGTTATGGAAGAACTATTTGTAATTTAACTGTTAATAGATAAGTCTGAAATACTAGTAATTAAATCACTAATCCAATTAAATCAATATTAGAGTTCGAACAAGTAATGCTAGGTAACTAATAAAAATTCAGCCAACATAGCCAACAATTTGAATTAGATGTTCTATTTTTTTAGGTTTTGGATGTTCTGTTTTTAGATTTCGGATGTTCTGTTTCTAAAATTGGTTGATAGTTATTTTAGGTTTTGGATATTCTATAATTTTGATCGTGAATGTTCTATAAATAGTGGTTATGGATGTTCTATTTTTTATTGGCTGATGTTGGTTTAAAAATTATTGGTTACGTATACTTTCCCAGTTCTAATATATTTTATGTGTATAGTAAATACTTAAATAAAATGTAGATCCATCACATGAATTAGTTTTTAGAATTGAGTGATACAATAAAAAATAAATAAAAACCAACGTAAATATGTATATATTTTCACATATATTAATTTACATATTTTTCTTCTAACTAAATAAAAATCCACTAGAATAATTATATCTGTCATAGACTCATAGTAGAATAATTAAACTTTTTTTAACAGTAAAATGATAAATTATTTTATAAAATATTAAATATGTGATTAATTAGGGACTGGATTTTACTACTAAATACTTAAGATGATTGTTCTTTTAAAGAAAACAAAATGATGCCAATAAAATTGAACCCCAAATAAAATTTTAGAGACAACTGTTGCAACATTATATTTTTTGTCGTTATTTATTTTTAATGATTAAACTCAGTCTTGTACAAAGGACAAAGTCAATAAAGTAGTCAATTAATTTTAGACTTCCTACCACTAATAATAAGGGTTTACACATGCATCAAATATTTTAAGGATATTTGTTAAAAATATAAAAGTAAATAAAAATTTATTATAAATATTGTAACAGTGTAATAATAATAATAATTATTAATATGTATGTGAAATAATACGAAGGAAAGTTATTCCGTACAGATCTAAATTCATATAGATATAAAATATTTTTTTATAATACAGATTTTACATCTTATATCTCAAAAAATTAAAATAATATATAAATATAGATCTACACATTCTTTTAATAAAATTTATATTTTTATCATTTATATATATACCTAATACACAAGTATGCACACATTTTTTTGGACTGGCATGAGTTGATTAGAATACATTAATTGCTCAAATCAAGCACAATTTTTAAAGGCTGAATCCTGAAACCGCCCACTGTTTCAAGCCAAAACCATGGTTTAGGGAACATTTCACCCTAAAATGTTGGATTAATTATGATTAAAAGAAGGTTAAGCATTAAAATAAGTAGCATTAAAACAATTAATAAGTTTTTAATCATGAATTAGGGTTCGCTACTTCGCTAATTAATTCTCCCCATTTAATTATAGATATGCACGGATGGCATGATCGTCTAATATAATATAACCGATGAATAAAACAATTTAGTTATCAATAAATTAAAAAAATATATTATATATTAATCAATCATCATAGTCATCGTTGTGCATGCCATGTGAAATCGATGGTTGAACCTAATCTGCATTGGATATTCTTGTTGCTTTTTGTGTCAACATATATGCAAAGGAGATGGATCGTCAACTTTTTATTTATTTATTATTATTATTATTATTATTATTATTATTATTATTATTATAAATTTATAATTAATTTACATGTGCCATTATAAACCTTCGTACATACTATTTACAACATAAAAAAATAAAATAGTGTGTGCAAAGATATACAGTGATACATATAGCATTATGTTATTATTATTATCTATTGATCCGCACTCCAATTTTTTCCCATAAAGAGAAAAAAAAAAGAAAAAAGAATACGTATAATATATGAAAAAATATTTTAGAGAAAAAAAAGTTGTAATTTACAGAAAAGTTTGGGACTTTGAGATTAATGCTAAAGTAGTGTGATCTATCTAATATCTAATAGTTGAAATTTTTTTTTTGTTGTCTAACAATTCAGAAAAAAACAAGGCCTAAGGAAGAACTGGGTTGTCCATCCTAATTAGAGAAACAAGAGATGGTTGAGGAACAATCCACTCTACATAATCATGTTGCAACATCGCAGCTTCTTTCGCCATGCTGTCAGCCACCGAATTTGCTTCTCTTTGAATGAGATGAATTCGAGCAGTCCAATCCCAATGCAGGATGTCAATAATCTTAGCTTGAAGATCTCTTATATCTTGATTCATGGCCATGTTACTGGTCTGTGTAATCAAATATGCTTCCAAGCTATATGTTTCACAAATAACCTACCTATAGCCATTTTCCCAAGCTAGCACCAACCCTCTCCATATTGCAAATAACACATATCTAAGAATAGACTCTTCTATAAGAGAAGCAGAGCAACCTCTAAGCCAAAGTCCATTGCTATCCCGGATAACACACCCAAAACCTGCCTTGCAATCATGCACATAAAGACTACCGTCACAATTTACTATAACAGTATGCAAAGGTGGGGGAGACCAAGAGTTCAAGTTATGTTGTTGATTTAAGGACAAAGCTCCCGACCCAAAACGTACGTAGTCCGCAGAACAATGCCTAATAAGGTGGAGAATCTTATTATTCGACCATGTATTACTGCTATCAAACAAATCATTATTTCGGTCCCTCCAAATCCACCAGAGAGCGGTAGTAAATGGGATGGCATTTTTGGAAATATTTACCCGAAGCCAGCAGGGAAGAGTCAGGTAAGAATCCGCATCAGATAAACCAACTCCAAGGGAAAGCCAAATGATCTTGACTTTAGGGCAAAAACGGAAACAATGATCAAGAGTTTCAGGCTCCAATCCACAACGAGGACAAAGATCAGAATCAGTCATCCCTCTCCTAAACCTGAAGCAACCAGTTGGAATGCCGTTGTGAATGATCAACCAAATGAGAAATTTAATCTTCTCAGGAACTTGAATATGCCAAATCCACACCCATGTCTCAATAGATGTCCAATTAAATTTCCTGATACGAAGTCATTCATACCCATCTCGGACTGAGTAAATCTTAGAAGAAGAGGAACCCCACCACCAACCCGACTTACTGCCAATCTGTAGAGATGGGTTATACTGCTGAATTTCAATTTTAAGTTCAGGGGACAGCCAAGAAGATAAAAGTTCCAGATTCCACTGTCCATCAAACCAAACATCATTGAGGGTCAAATTGGTATCAGACACATGAACAAAAGGAACATCTTGAGCGAGGCATCCATTTGGTTTCCACTTGTGATACCAAAGGGACTGCGATAAAGGCCCCGTACACCAAATAAAGCCATCTTTTAGTCTCTTTAAAGAAGTGATAATGCATTTTCAAATTGGAGAGGCAGCAACAGTGCAAGAAAATTGGAGATCAGAATTCTCATGGGCATATTTAGCAAGCATTATCCGTACCCAAAGTTTTTCTGGATTATGCCAAAGCTGCCAAACAAGTTTACCAAGAAGAGCTGTATTCATGCACCAAGAATCACGAATCCCCAAACCTCCAAGTCTCTTTGGAGCAACAACCTTCTCCTAGCTGACCAGGCTAAGATAACGCCCATCAAAATTTCCTTTCCATAAGAATTGACGCAAGGTCGAGTCAATTTTTGAACAAGTGGAATTCGGGAAAAGGCAAGTCTGCATTTGATGAATGGGGAGAGACGAAGCCACCGATTTGATTAAACAGAGTCTGCCCGCTTTATTAAGAAGTCTCCCTTTCCAACCTACTAGTCGCTTCCTAATTTTATCAACTGCTTCCATACAAACAACTCTTGATGATCTAGCATGATTGAGATTGACACCAAGATACTTACCAAGGTCATTAACAGATCTAATATTAGAAACACCCCTAAGAAGTTCACGACGGGTGGAAGAAACATTCTTTGAATAGACGACCTTGGACTTTTCTAGGTTGACCTTCATACCAGATGCTTTACAAAATAAAGTCAGAGAGTTCATGATGTTACGAACCTACTTTTTACTCGCTTTTCCAAAGAGAAAGAGATCATCAGCAAACATCAAATGGGATATGCGAGGACCACCTCTTGAAACAGCAATTGGGTCCCAATTACCCACTTCAACCTGATTGGCAATGAAACAAGCGAGAGTTTCCACACAAAGAACGAATAGATATGGAGACATGGGATCACCTTGTCGGAGTCCACGACATGGTTGAAAGCCCTCTAACCTGTTCCCGTTCCAAAGAATAGATAAAGAAGTTGCTTTAACACAACCCATAATCAAGTTTCGAGTTTCTAAAGGAAAACCAAAGGAAGACAAGGCATGTTCCAAAAACTTCCAGTCTACTCTGTCATATGATTTTTCCAGATCAATCTTGTAAGCAATAGCCCCTTTTCTTGATTTTGTTTTCTTCAGAAAGTGAAGGACCTCCTTTGCTACAAGGATGTTATCCGCGTAACCACAACCTGGAATGAACCCCCCCTGATTGGGGCTAACAATGTCATCTAGGTAAGGGCACAACCTGTTGACAAGAACTTTGGTGACAATCTTGTAAATAACATTGCACAAGCTAATCGGCCTAAAATCTTTCAAGGTAGAAGGGTTTTCATTCTTTGGGATGAACACGATTAAAGTTTCTAGACTAGCCGCATTCATGGGTGATCCAGTAAATACATCCATTACCACCTTCCAAACATCCGAGCTAATAATATCCCAGTACTCCTTAAAGAAGAATGCGTAAAAACCATCCGGACCGGGAGCCTTTAAAGGACTCATACCATCCACAACAAACTTGACTTCTGACATGGTGACAGGTTTAGTAAGATTCTTGCAAGCTTCAGGACTGAGAGTAGGAATTGGGAAAGTTCCCAAACAGTTAACATCAATCTGCTCAGTTTTACAAAATAGGTCTTTGTAAAACCTTAAGGTTTCCGCCTGCAAAACATTTGGATCGACAGACCAAGATCCGTCTCTGAAACCAAAGCATCTCTTCCTTAAGGTTTCTGCCCAATTTTCCCTCGATTTCTGAAACCAAAGCATTTCTTCCTGAACCAGAATTGAATTATATTCCCCTTGTAACCTCTCTTCTTCCTCAATCAATGCTGAATCATCCGATATTTCCATCCTTTTTTGCACAGAATAAAGCAAAGTTTCAATATTTCTTTTCTTTACGAAGATATTGCCGAAAACAAAGGAATTAAATTCAAGAGATGCCCGCTGAATTTTGGTCAATTTGGATTGGAAATGTCCAGAAGAAGCATTCCAAGCCCTGTTAATAACTCCTCTATAAGAAGGGTGTAGAGTCCAAGCCGCTTGAAATCTAAATGGCTTAGTCTCTTTTTTTATTGTAGTACCAAGGCACCGAATTAGAATCGGGCAATGATCAGAATGGAGGTTGCTCAACACTTCAGCAAAAGCTTCAGCAAATAAGAGGCTCCAATCAGCATTACCACAACACCTATCAAGTCTCTTAGCTACCTGTCTATAGCCTCGAACCTTTCTAAACCAGGTATAAGATCTACCAATAGTCTTAAGATCAAATAGATTACAAGCATCCAAAGTATTGGCAAATGATCACTTCTATTGGCACAAAATAAACCTCCCCTTACCTCATCAGGAGACAAAATTTCGTTGAAGTCGCCAGCAGCAAGCCATGGACCCTGAATACAACTAGCCAACAATTTGAGGTGGTCCCACAGAGCAGTCCTTCTAGCTGGCTGGGGACTGCCATAAATTGCACTAAACACCCATTGTTTGCCTTTTAGGTCAACGTTGAAAGAAAGGCATTGATCCATAGAAGCCAGAACAGAACAAGATGCAGCAGGTTCAGAACAAAGAATCCAAATTCCCCCCTTATGTCCCTCTGCCTCTATAATGCCAACTGGGGAAAAGCCAAGACTCAACCAGAAGTCACTAACCGAAGAGAAAGCTACATGCGTTTCCAAGACCACAAAGAATGAAGGCTTGTAAATCCTACAGAGTTCCTTACAGTGCAATCTCGCCAACCTATTGGTGGCTCTTCTCACGTTCCAACTAATAATATTTAGCGTATCACAATCCATAAAAGGGCAGCAGAGTTGGACCATAGAGTACCCCGAATTAAGGTTGAATAGAATCCTTACCCTGATCAACCATGTGAGCCTTAGAGACCGCGGAAGACAAAGCTGAACTGTTCCCTTGATCAGAAGTAAGGACGCCAGTATCTAAAGACAGAGAAATCGAACCTCCACCATGCCGGACTGTGGCCTTATCCGATATGGTTTCGACTTTCAATGGTTGAACCGGATCTCCCGATTTGAGTGTATCGTCTCCAACCTCTAGTTCCTTCTCCGTCGGAGAATTCTGCAACGATGGTGGACGGCGTCTCTTATGTGGGTGTAGCGGCGCTGGTGTAGAAGTTGCAGGTGCTGAAGACTGAGTGTTTACCTTCTTTGCATCCCTTGAGTGAATGGTCGCACGATTTAACATGGATCTTCCAACCGAGGCCGCTAACATATTAGTGGGGTTACCTACTCGACCCGCCGACCCAGTAGTGATAGGCTTCGTAGCAGTCATCTTCAAGTTGTGCTTCTTATGATCAGGGACATTTTTCTTTTTTCCTTTTCTTTGTACTTCAGTCCATTCCTTTTCCTTTTCATGCGAAGACACAGAGTCTGCCTGTAACATAGGTTCTTGTTTTTCCTCGTTTCCCTTTACCCCAGCATCATTCCTCTTGTTATTATCATTGTTACCATGATTGCCGAATTCAAATTCTGAAGATCTCAAATTTGAATTGCCCGGTTGCACTGGCGAGATACTAACCGTCGCCTGTTCCTTATCACCACCTTCGCTGTTCATCGGCCCTGATTCTACTGTGCTACATTCTCTTGTAACATGCCCAAAACACTTACACATATTGCAAAGGAGGTGCAAATTCTCATATTCAATATCATATTCAAATCCATCCACTCGTACTTTTTGAATAACC
>JASCZI010030458.1:0-10002 GCA_036250425.1 Stylosanthes scabra | reverse complement strand
TCCTTTTTTTTTTTTTTTTTTTTTTTTAAGGTAAGATGAGCATATAAACAATGAATATGAATAAGCATAATGAAATAAAAGATAGAAGAATGAATAAAATCATAGTAATAATATTCAAATTGGTTCATGAAAGATATTATGTTATTCAAATTGGTCTCTAAAAAATTTTATTAGTCATATTAGTCCCTAAAAGATAAAATCTTCAATCAAATTGTTCTTTTCACCAATTAGAATATAACACATTATTTTTATATGTCATATGGCATGAAAAGATTGGATAAGATATTATCCATTAATCAATCATTTTGTAACACATGTCATTTAATTGGTAGAAAGATTAATTTGACTAAAAATTGCATCTTTCAGAAATTAATATGATTAACAAAATCTTTCGAGAACCAATTTAAAAAATATGATATATTTCAGGGACCAATTTAAAAATACCCTAAAATAATCATATGTTATGAGTAGTTCATGCAATTTAACATAGAGCACAAGAGAACCAAACATGATTAAGAACTACTTGGAAGAGGAGAGTGATGAACCAAAAATATGTCTAAGAAAACATGATTTCATGGCATGAAGAAGGACAACTGGTTTGAACTTTGATGAGACATGCCACGTAAGCAGCTTTAAGGGATCAATAGTTGTCCCCACTCTCCATTACACCGTACCATGTAAAACAATGCTTACAACAAAAGAACTATAAGTCTGTGGCTGTCATTTGTTATTTCTCCCAACCAAAACTAATTTGGGTACCACCACCTTGTCTTTTTTGATTAAAGATTCTACGCAAATCAAATTTTTTCTATTCAACTATTCAACACATCTTTTATGAGGTTGGAAGAAGAATCATCACTACAGATATTATGTTTTTTTTTTCTCTTTATTATATCTGTAAAGTATTTAAGTTTTAATTCATATACATGTATGAAGTTGTAAATTTATTAGTTTAGTATTTTCTCATAAGAATATGGATTAAGTTTAGAAAGTTTTAGTTATTTCTATCATATTAGGTGTACATTAAAATTATTCATCAAAATAAGTTATTAATATAAAATATATATTAAAATATAAAATATATATTAAAAATGAGTTAATAATACATATATTTATACTTAGTAATTAAATTTTTGATCTAACAATTTTCTTCCGTATTATTATTTGAGAATTAAGTTTTATTCAATCATTTATATAAAATAAAAGAATTTATATTTTGTTAAGGTAAAAGTTAAGGCTACTAATTAGAATTTTATAAAAACATTACAAAAATAAAATTTTTACTGAAAATAATGTTAAGATATACTCTTAAAATATGTTAATTAAAGTAGGTGTAGGAAAAAAAGACTCATGAATAATGCACATGCTAATTCTACATTATTTCACAAATAATCATCATGGGTGTTAGCATTAATTATGTAAGCAGAACAAAAAGTATAAATTTCGTATCTCATCACTTGGTAGCCAGGTTCAAGAATAGTCACTATATTTGTCAGGCTATATACCAATTCTATGCCTTCTTTTATATAGAACACATTTTAACCATGCATGAATTATTATATTTATCTAAACCAATAAACAAAAAATATTTTTAATTAAAGACAAAACCGAACAAACAAATAAACTATAAACTAGTATTTTATAAAGGGCAAAAAAAAAAATTATTTTAAAAACTGAAAATGAAATATGAAATGAAATGTGCATGAGGAGTACATTTTAATCATGTCTAATTATATGTCTTTTATATATAGTAGGAACTATGAATAGTACTACATATGAATTGAATGTATATATAGGAATAACAGATACAATGAAACTCCTCATTATTACTTCTTAGCTAGGTCTCGTGTTGGTCCAATATACCTACCTACAATTTATAATCACCTATAATCCACGGGATAAGACAATTCAACCAAATGTTCGTGCTTTATAAATATAATCAAAATTGTTTAATATCACAGCTAATTATAACTAAGGTTTTTCCTTTGAAGAATCTTGGACAGTTTATTAATGTCCCAAACTAAATAATTTCTGATCATAAATAATCTACCATTGATTCTGAATTTTATGAAAATCCAAAGTTATATATATATATATATATATATATATATATATACACGGACATTGATATAGATACGATATAACATGCAACACATCAATTTTAATTTTTCATATGACATAGAGACACGACATATATATATAAAATATAATGTATTTTTAATAAAATTATAATAATATCTTGATATTTTATTTATATTAACATTTATATTATTATTTTAAAATATTTTTAATGTATTTTTTATTTATATAAAATATTTAAGATAACTTTTAGTTTTAAGAAATAATAATGTATATTACTTTTAAACTCATTTTAATGACATAAATTATAAATAAAGTTGGACATGCGAACACGTAATAACATTTTGGAGTGTTAAGTGTATCTAAAAATATATTTTATTTGTTTCTTCAAGGACACCGATGAGACACGAAAGAATGCGTGTCGAACAAATATCGATGAGTGTTGTATTCAAAACATATCCAACACATGAAAAATTTAATTTAATAAAATGTTCGTACTTCATTGATCTTAGTACATGCATTATCCTCAGCTATGTGATGCAAAATTGATCATACTACCAAGTTGTTTCTTTACACAAAAATCTCCATGGAGGTCCCCTCTATTAAATATTAATAGACCATATATTATGGTCCCAACTCGCTATATTCACTCACTATCTATAACGCGCACCTTAACTTTGCTTTTAATTATTTTTTCTTTTTTTATTCTTTTAAGCCCCATATTCTCAATTTACCGCTTTTTATTTTATTTTATTTTTATAATATTAGATTATTAGTCTCATACTCTCACGTTTCATTTGGATGTATGTATAAGTATAATGCTGTTTATTTTGTTTCATCTACCAATTTAGCCATGGTACAATTTTAAACGTATTTGAAAACATATATGTTTTGTTATTCAGAGAATAGTTAGAAACATCTGTTTTTTCTCTCTTAAAAAGAAATTTTAGATATAATTAAACACTACTATATCCGGCCATTTATATAAGACAATTTTTCAAATTATTAAGATTTATATCAAGTCGCAAGAATAATAATTATATATTTACAACTTGTTATATATATTAGACATTTTTTCAATTAAAATAATACAATTCTTTACTGCATAATTTTAGTATTTTTTTACATGCATGTTAAAACCTTGAAATATAAGTATCCATAGATGGAGGAGTAGTATTTAGTTTTGTATTTTATTGTTTTGAACGACAAGTTTTACATTGTTCAACAATGCTACGGAATCAATACTAGGGGTCCTTAAGGAGCTAATAATTAAATTATCATTCAAAATTAAAAAATTTATCATTCGAAATAAAAAACATTATCATCCAAAATTATATGAGTTATCATTTATAATTCCATTATCAAATGCATTGACTCCTAACTTTATTGGCTTCCAAAACTTTCTCTACATTGTTAGTTGTCTTTTGGAGTTTTGTTCGTTTTTGTTTTTTCTAGAAATTCTTGTATGTAACTTTCAGCTACGAGGAAATAAAAAAATGTTGTGATAATTAATTAATAATTTGAATTTTATATACCTAAATTAACTTTCTATAAGATGAAAATTAAAAGAACATCGAATGAGACATGGTACATACAGTTAGATATAGTGGTCCTTCAAATCCTTTGACAAGTAAAAAAGCTACTTTTCCTTTTCTTTTTCTTTTGATAATGTCTTCACTATAGGATTTCAATTTACAAGGTTTGCAGATCATGTTGGCAAAACTTCAAAGCTTTTTTGTTTTTATATTATAATAATAATATCTTAAATCACAGCATCAAATATACATGACACATATATTAGTGTGTTTTGCTAACTCTTTATTCCTTAATTACCCTTTTTCATGTTCTAAACAAATTCAAAGAAACCTGATGAGATGTGTATTTTAAATTGACACTCTCCATATATAAATTATTTCCTATGTATTTTTTTTTTCACATTTTGATTTCAACTTTATTTAATATTTATTTTCTATATAACATATTTACATTAATCATCATTTAAAATAATTTTTAATTTCTATGTAAAATTGTTTTTCTTTGCTAATTAATTAGTATCATTATTAATATTATATGCTACACAGAACTAAATATGTTTTTTTTTTTGGGCCAAAGATAAATGTTTTGGTAAAAGATGATTTGTGTCTAAATATAATAGTGTGGGCTGATTGTTGTTTATGTAAACGAGTTTGTGGGCTGGCTTATGAGACTTAACATAGACAATGATAAATTTAGACCAAAAATACTGAAAAGTTATGTTATGATGAAGAATTATTTCTTACCAAAAATATTATATTTATAAAATAAAATAAAATAAGTCAGTTAACTAGTTTGCTTAAGCAAGTGTCGGAGTTTGAATTTGGCTTTATATATGCAGCAACCCATTGGCCAGCGTCAAATTTTTAAATAAAGTTTAGATCCGCAGAAAATTAATTTTCGATTTATAGAATTGGGATACCTTAAAAAAAAATATTAAAAGATAGCAGCGTTTCAATTAAAAAAAAAAATAAATTGTTCTTCATAGTTGACCATTATACATTACTGCTCCAAAAACTGCAGAATATATATCTACTTAGTAAAGGATTTAATTTGAAGTTGACCTATTTAAATGTTCTATTGAAAAAATTCATATATACATAGTTTAAAATAATTATATTTTAATTTTTTGTTACCCGGAAAAAAAAATAATTCTCTCATTGAATCAACTTTTTTTATTGAAAAATAAATTAAAAAATTCATAAAATAAAAGTACAACATTAGGGAAGAACAGAATATATGAACAACATAACACTAAATCTCCAAATCCAATCCAAAATCAAGTAGAGAAAATTAACCTAAAACCTCACGAATTGGAATTTCACCCAAAAGAATCAAATCCTGGAACTGGGTTTCTCCAAAAGGGAGACATTTCCCTTCTTCTTCTTCTTGTTCTTGCCATTGATTATATTATTATGAGACCCAAAAGGTTTCTATCTCTGCCAGTGTTGGCAGTGATGCTGTTGATGATGTTTGTGTATTACACAACAATCTACATCTTCATTGATGGCTCCTTTGGTCTTCAGAGCTCCCATGGAACCTTCAATGCCGCCATCTTCACTCTTTTAGCCTCTCTCTCCGTCTTCTCTTTCTCTGTCTGCGTTCTCTCAGACCCTGGTCATGTCCCTTCCTCCTATGTTCCTGATGTTGAAGGCCAGGCTTCCAAAGATGTAAGCTTTTTCATTTTTTGGTAACACCCATTTTCCCAAAATGCTCAATTTTCAATTGGGGTTTCACTTAATTGCTTTTCTTTCTGTTTGGTTTGGTGCCCTCTTTTTTATAGTGTATGTGTTATAGCTGAATGGGTTTCATGTGTGGATGTTTGTTCTTAATTGCATATCCTTTATGTAAATCAAGTAGGACTCAATTATGTGTAAATTGCCAATTGATCAGTGCTTCTAGTGTTTCAAATTAGCCATTGTGATTAGCAAACAGTTGCAGTGCTTAAATTGTAGCTTTTTTCAGTCATATTTAGATTTATATGATTAGATTCCGTGCTTAACGAGGAGGGTTGTTTGGCCTGCGAGAGCCAACGTAAAACAGTGTCGCATCCCTAAACATGGCCACGGCGCAATGACCTCTTTGGAACCATGCAGGGTTGTGTTAGGCCTGCGACAGTCAATGTAAAACTGCATCGCATCTCAATGCATGGACATGACGCAATGACGTCTTTAATCCATGTAGCCGACCCCACCTAGTGGGAAAAAGGCTTAGCTGATGATGATGTGATTAAGTGTTGCTTTTACATTATCAGAAGTTCCTGGTTCATTTGTATAGAGCAAGTTGTTGATATTGTTAGCTTAGCTCTTAAGGTAATTGGTTTTTGTTGTTATCTGTTACTGAGTCCCTTAAAAATTTGGCTGCAGAATGCGGAACGGAAAAAATGTGACAAGTGCTATGGATATAAGCCTCCAAGGACTCATCATTGTCGAGTCTGCAAAAAATGTGTGCTGAAAATGGTAGGTCTGTTGATTATTGGAAATAGGCATTAGTTTGGTCTTCCATTTTGCATTTGCAGTGACGAACTTAAGTTTGACTTTTACCTCGATTTTGTTGCCAAATGTGATGTAGGATCATCACTGCGTGTGGATAAATAACTGTGTTGGTTATTGGAATTATAAGGCTTTCTTTGTTTTTTCATCTTATGCTTCCTTGGCGAGTATTCATTCTACGGTATGTTTTGACTCGGCATCTACTTGTTTTTGCAACAGACGGGATTTCGATTGACATAATCTTTTGCAATGTGCAGATCCTGTTTATATGCTCTGTATTTCTGATGGACCGGGAATCAGTTATGGGGAGCTCTTCTAAAATGTTTAATGTAAGTTGAATGCAGTAGTTTGCAGATATTTCAATACATATGTGATAGATTTGAAATCCTCTTTAGGAAAAGATATTCGGAACCAGTTAGAAACAATGGTTTTCAATGGTATACTCTCTGAAATCATCAAGTTATCTTCAAGTTGTACTCAGTCAGACAATCCTAGTTGCTCTTGTCCCTTCGATTTTAAGCTGATTCAATTTATTTAAATATGATTAACAGTTCAGATCTTAATAGAAAATAATGTCATACTATATCAATATCTGCTAGGAATCCAATGGTCTTAAACCCGATTTGTTGATTCCAGTGCACATTTAATTTCCCGATTTGTTTTCTCACGGCATTATTTTCCGAATAATCTGAAATATTCTCAATCCTCTGGGCCTACTTTATAACTAGCTAGGCACCTAAATACATACTCACCAAACTAGTATAGTTAGATTGGGTTTATTTAATCAACATTGGTCATGACTCCTGATAATTAATTAGATGTTTGTGTGTGTGTATGGAATAATCAAATGTGTTTGTTATGGGTGAGTGGTGGCCAATCTAGATATCTGTTGCTTGTGTCACTCGCTATAGTTTTTCCAGTAGAAACTGTGGTGTTTGTAGTGAGGTAAACCATTTCCAGCTCTATCAACACTCCTCCAAGTCCAAGATCAAGACTCAAGATATCTGTCCTGTCATTAGGTTGTTATCATTGTCATCGTCGTTGCATATATCATGAGCTGAAAACCATCAATTTCAGCATCTTTAAAGGGTCTCAGAAAGGATTTTGTTTGCTTTATGTGTGTAACTGATTGTTTTGTAATCCCTCAAAGAGAATATGCTTTGGCTATCTTTTGCATTGGTCTGTTACCACTTATTGCTCTATCCACACAGTTTCATCCTACATAACCCAGGATTGGTTTTCTGTTGCAAAAACATCCCAATCCGATTGACTCTTATTATTATTATTTTCTTTAATACTATATTGTTACTAAATTCTGAATCAACATTAAGAGACTTGTGAATGGTGTTTTAGGTCATGTATGGAACGTTAGCAGTCGCGTTGACCACAACCCTGTTGACTCTTTCTGGATGGCATGTGTACCTTATCCTTCATAATATGACAACAATAGAGGTAGGTTTTGAGTGGATGTTCAATGTAGAATAATTCCTTTCCTTTTTTCAATCTCTCTCTCTATTTGATTTGGTGCATTTGCCAGTATTACGAAGGAAAACGTGCAAAATGGCTAGCCATGAAGTCTGGCCACAGCTACCGGCATCCATTCAGCATCAGCCCATACAAAAACATTACTTCGGTCTCTCTCGCAACCCTTCGCTACTTTCATCGTCATTGATTTGCATGTATGTATGATGGTTCAGCGATACTTAGTTACTTACTCAACTGAACATTTTGTTTTTCTTGATCAGGTTTTAGGTCCAAACATGCTGAAGTGGTTATGTCCAACCGCAGTAGGTCATCTGAAAGATGGAGTTAGCTTCCCGACATTGCGCGATAGTTCTTAAACGTTGCCATTCGGTAAAGTCCGAATCACCCTCGACACGAGCAACAAAGACCTTCCCCTAAATTTGATGATGATACACATACAAAGATGATTCTTTAGGCAAGCTTCCAAAAGTAAGCTTATTACACAATACATTAAATAGATATCTTTAGCAAAAAATGATTGAATGCTAGTCATTTTACCAGTTAGGCCTCAAAGATAAGGATAGAAGAAAGTGTGTGTTCATTTGTTAGATTGAACTATAATGCAGAAATCTGTATTTGTCTCTATAAATATGTCACATCTTAGTAAAATTGTTAGCTAGTTTATTGTCTCTGGTTTTTTTTTTTTTTTTTTTTTTTGGTAATAAGTGAGTACAAAAATGCAAATATTATATCAATAAACCAAAACAATATAAATGCTAATAAAGCATATGAAAATCATGTGACTGTGGTAAATAATTATTATTTTCTTGAAACAAAATGTAATGATTCTCATAGTCTCATACAATATTAGAAGAAAAGTGAAGTGGAGCCAGGTATTATTATTTTCTGGTTTGAAAACAGGTATGTCATGAAGAATTTAGAAGTGATATTAATAATGGGAAACAATAATCATTGCATAATAGAAATATTTTATTGTTTTATTATAGTCTTGTCTTTTCTTTTTCAAAATTTGTCTCAAATTTATTAAGCCTAATTTTATTGATTAGAAATATATTTTGTCTCAAAATACATGTTCAGCGATGCCAATTTCATCCCCTTTGGACACCCAAAAAAAATCCATCCCCTTGTAAATTCAACATCTCTACTCACAAAGTCTTTACTCATTTATTTTCAATAAAATTTATTAATTTTTATATATACAATATGATGGTCATCCAAAATCATGAATATAATGATTAAATAATTGTTTGAAGTATTTTTAATATAGAATTAAAAATTTAAAATTAACATATAACTGACATATCAAGAGAAGGGGGTGGGGATTTCAAAAGGTTTCATATATGAATGCTCTAGAATCAACTTCTTTTTTAAAATTCTTTAAAGAAGTAAATGATGCAATTTTCTAGAAGTATCAATTAGGCTTTCAAACGGGGCGGGCCTGGCCGTTTAAGCTCGATTTTATATGGGCTAGAATTTTCTAATTCAGTCCATTTATGGCCAATCCGACGAATAAACGGGCTGGCCGTTTAATTAATTATTAATTATTTTTTTAAAAAATAAGTAAAAATTTTAATTTTTAATTTAAAAAAATTACTTTTGAAAAAAATGCATTTTTTAGCAAAAAAAACTTTATAATAAACAAAGTTTTTTAGTTGATGATCGAGTTTTCGAATCAAATACGAGAAAATATAGTAAAAAAGTACTATCTTTTGAAAAAATAAAAAATAAATTAAATAAACGCGTCAGCCCATTTAAGTCCGAATTTTTTTCGGATTAAACGGATAACCCATTTAAGCCCGGATTTTAAACAGTCGAGACTTAAAGACAAAAGTCCGCCCATTTAGGCGGATAAACAGACTGATCCGACGAATTTAGCTCATTTTACGCCCTAGTATCAATTGATAAAAAATTATTACAAGTTACATTCATTAATAAATTGGGAAAATTTTGCTTTCAAATCTGATAGATGTAAGTGATTATATTCTGGTTTTCTAAATGAGATAAGGATAAATTAAAGATAATGGTGGCGGAGCATTGTATGTTTGTATATATAATTAAGTAGTTTTTTTTTTTTTTTTTTCATTTCTTGTTTAGGATAATCACATAATAATTAATAATATATATATCGTTGCTTTTAAAACTTGTTGCCACTAGTATTCAATGAATTACACAAGAAAAACTCTTGTTAGTGCCATGTCATAATCATTTATACGAAAAGTATAATAATTTATAGGTGATGGTAAGCACACATAAGGATAAATCTATAATTTCATCATTTTTTTTATATATAAAAAATTAATTTATAAATTATATTTAGATAATCCAAAATGAAGATATTTATTTCTTATTTTCTGAAAATTCAAGCTATTAAAGCTAAAAATGCAAATATATATATATATATATATATATATAT
>JASCZI010030457.1:52453-65809 GCA_036250425.1 Stylosanthes scabra | reverse complement strand
GTACCCCAAGTGTATGGCTCTACTTTAATATGAAAATTTTAAGGATGTTTAGTTTTATTTGAAACCCTTATGTTATGTATATATATAAAAAAAAAAAAAAAAAAAAGTAGTGACAACTAATAATGATTAATTATATCCGCGGTATGGTTAATCAGTATTAGGATGTTACATGAAGACTATTAACTAGTTTTAATTTAAAAATTAATAAAAACAAAATAAAATACTTCAAATAATAATCATCTAATCCCTCATCAAAAAATTTTTTTATCTCTTTATTTTTTTTTACCAGGACATGCACCATGTCTTTTATTAATACAAGTTGCTAGAGGAGCATTTTTCCCGTTATGTAATTGTGTAGTTTTGTGCTTTCTTTGTCTGAGTTTCAATAAAAAAAATAAACAAATAAAGGAGTAAAATATATTTTTTGTATTTAAAATTTGCTAAAAATTTTATAAATACATATTAGTTTTATTTTATTTTAATTTTGTCCTATATATTTTTTATCTACATCGAATATACTCCCAAATAATTAAATCTATTTATCTATTTATAAAAAGAGACCAAGATAGTCTCTTATTTTATCTTAAAATGCTAAATCTTCTACTAATTTACCACATCAATAAAGTTCACTATTGACACAATTTCTTTGTTTCTTTTATTATATTTCATCGATTATTAAACTCCTAAATCTATTCATATTACACATTAAAGACCTTCTCCATTTCAATAAATTAATGAAATAAATATAAATTAAAGACCATTGCAAATATAAATAACATTTTGATTTTTTTGTAGGTTACAAAATGATTAAATTATTTATCTCTCCTTGGTAGGTTATAAAACTATTAAAGTTTATATCTTATCAAAATATCTTCAATGTTTAGTCAAGTAGTTGTACTTTAACAAAAATTATATATTATTAGTTATCTTTTTTTTTTTGGTGATCGAATGGGGTCAAAGACCCCATAACAACGAAAACTACAAGGAGCCCCTTAAGAGGGGATGCCAGAACAATCACGAAAAATAAAGGGAAAAACATCAGGGGGAGCAGCATCAAAGATGTGGAGACCATAAGGAAGAAAATGTCCTTTTTTTGCGAAGCTATCAGCCACAAAGTTTGCTTCACGAAGTGTATGAACCCATTGAAGACTTAGGAACCGGTTGGTGAGAACGCTAATGTCTTCAACCAAGGAGCAACAAGGATGAGAGGCAGGACAACCTTTTTGGACAAAGTTAATGGCAACAGTCGAGTTTAATTCAACAATTAGAGAAGTAATATTATTGGCTAAGGCAATCTGGAAACCTCGGATAATGCCCCATAACTCAGCATGCATAATCAAACAACTTCCTAGATTGCAAGTAAACCCTTTGATAAACGAGTCATAGTGGTTTCTGAACACACCTCCGTAGGCAGCACTACTTGAATGGGTGATGAAGGAGCCATCCACATTGAGCCTGATAATGCTACCCTCCGAAGGTATCCATCTAATTAGGCGATCATCACTCAATTGACTTGGTTGGGTGAGGTAATGAAGACGGAAGGCTCTCTTGACTTCATTAGATCGAGCTTTGATCTGATCAACTCTAATTTGGGCCGGGGTATTATCGCCTTTAAAGATAAATTGATTTCGAGCATACCAAATGGTGGATAAGGTAATACCAAAACTGCAGAGCCAATCCCCTCTAGTTTTCAGGTTGACTAGAAGCCATTCATGCAGGTTAAGACTAAAGAATCCATGAAAATTCATACCTTGCATGTTAAGATGCCAAATCTGCTTGTCAAACTAACAATCACACAGAACATGTAGTGCAGTTTCATCACAAGAGTTACATCTTGAGCAAGAAGCAGATGTTGTAAGATGACGTCTCTGTCGTTCAGAATTGGTAAGGATAGCATTGTGAGAAACAAGCCAAAGAAAGGTTTTGATGCGCTCGGGGCCTTTCCAACGCCAAATCCAATTGTAGAGAGAATCAACTTGATTGTTGTCACCACTCAGGAATTGATAGTGGTCTTGATTTCAAACTCACCACTTGAAGATAAGCTCCAAGCAATATGATCTTTCTCCTTCCAAGGAGATGGTGGCGAAACAGCTAGTATCTTCTGAATCATATCATCTGGCAGCCACTCAGCCAGCTTTCCAGTATCCCACTCTCCTGAAACAGCAAGGAAGTCCATAAGAGAACAATTAATATCAACTAGGGTTCTTACCTGGTCAGCATAAGGTAGAAGAGTACCAAATTTTGGAATCCAATTATGGTTCCAAAAATTAATACTAGAACCATCACCAACTCTCCAAATGCAGTTTTGTGATACATTATGCCATGACTTGCGGATGCCTTTCCAAAGGTTGGATTCATATCTTTTTCTTTCCACCTTTGGAATAATATCATCTCCTCCTCCATACTTAGAACGAAGGACTTTAGCCCAAACGGAGTCTCGCTTTTCTATTAAGCCCCATCCAACCTTCATCATGAATGCCTGATTCATAGTATGGGACTGACGAATGCTGAGGCCACCGAACTTCTTAGGAGCACAAACCGTATTCCATTTCACAAGGTGGACTTTCTTGGAGCTCTCTGTTTTGCCCCATAAAAACTCCCTACATTTACGATCAATAAAATTACAAGTAGAGGAAGGAAGTATCTGCATAGTATAGGTGGGAAGAGAAGAAAGGACAGATCTCACCAAAGTGTTTCTACCGGCAAGAGATAAAGAAAATGCTTTCCAAGAATTAAGTCTAGAATTCAGTTTGTAGATAATGTCTTTGTAAGTGTGCTTGGTGACTTTAGAATGAAGGAGGGGAACTCCTAGATACTTCCCAAGGTCATCCGTTCTTGCAAAGTTAAGGGCTTCACTGATTTCTGTACGGACAGGGTTGCCAACATTCTTGGAGAAGAAAATACGAGTTTTATCATTGCTAACCTTCTGCCTAGAACTATCACAAAAGGCTCCAAGCCCAAGACATCTATTAATGATATCAACTTGCTCAAGATTAGCATCAGCGAAGAGGATGAGGTCATCAGCAAAGCAGAGATAAGAGATATCCGGGGCATCACTCTTTAACCGAATTGGTTTCCAAAAACCGTGTTGAACGGCAGAGGATATTAGTTGAGATAATCCTTCCATGCAAAGAACAAATATATAAGGAGATAAAGGGTCTCCCTGGCAAATACCTCTGGAGGGGGTAAACTCATTAAGTTCTTCACCATTCCAGAGAACTCTCATTTTATCCGAGGGAATACAAGCCATTATAAGATCAATTGTATTAGTTGGAAGGCCAATGTCCAGGAGAGTATCTTTAATGAAGCTCCATTTAAGCTTGTCATAGGCTTTTTCAAGATCTAATTTAATAGCCATCCACCCTTTTCGCCCCTTCTTACTTCGCATCGAGTGAATAATTTCTTGAGATATTATGATGTTGTCAGAACTATGTCTACCGGGGACAAAGTTGCATTGAGTGGGCGCCACGAGTTTCTCCATAATTCTTCTGAGGCGATTAGCAAGGATCTTGGTCACCACCTTATAAGAGATATTACAGAGGCTAATTGGACGCATCTGCTTGAGGCTGGTTACCGGTTCCGATTTCGGAATAAGGGTGATTAGGGTCTCATTAATATCACCAATTTTGGCCAGATTAGAGAAGATTTGGTGAAGAAGAGAACAAAGGTCAGGCCCCACTTTATCCCATTGACTCTAGAAAAGACAGCCTGAAGTCCATCTCTCCCAGGAGCTTTGAGACTATCCATGTGAAATATAGCATCCTTAATCTCAAGATTGGTGACACTCCTGCCAATGCAATTTAAATTCTCAGCATTAAGGTGAGGGAAAGAATTTCTCAAAATAAACGGCACATCAGGTAAAGTGTCATGGTATAATTCATTAAAGAAGGCAAAGGCTGTTTGTTGTAAAATATTTTCATCAATAATCAAATTGCCATTAGAGTCAAGGAGAGATGTCACCTTGTTTTTCTCCTTCTGACCATAGTAGAACCGTAGAAGAATTTGGTATTACGGTCTCCAAATTCTATCCATTTACATCTTGATTTCTGATACCACAAAAGTTCCTCATGGGCAAGCACTTCTTCATATTCTTTCCAAAGCTCACATCGGAGATTTTCAAGAAAAGTGTTGTTGTTATGATTAAGGCTATTAACAATGCCCTAAAGTCTTCTTAGAATGGTTCTCTTCCTTTTAAAGATATCACCAAAGACATTATTATTCCAATCTTTTAGGGCATTTTTTAGATTAATAATGCCAGTAGACCAAGAGTTGCCCATATTCCAGGATCTATCTATAACATTTCGAAAGTCTGGATGGGATAGCCAGGCAGCAACAAAGCGAAAGGGTCTTCGAAATCTGTTTGGCGAAGTGACAGAAGAGTATTGAAGGCAAATGGGAGCGTGATCAGACTTGAGTAAGGGCAAGTGTTTAATAACAGCCTCAGGGAACATAAGCTGCCAATCTAAATTACACAAGCCTCTATCTAATCTTTTAACCAAATTCCCTCTCTTCCAAGTGAAAGGCCAACCCATGAAGCCCAAGTCAATTAAACCACATTCAGAGACATGGTTTTGGAACTCATTACAAGCCCCAAAGATTATTCTGACAAAGCCTCCCCTATGTTCATGATCATGAAGGAGAGCATTGAAGTCACCAAGTAGGCACTAGGGTAATTCAACATTTGTAGAGAAAGAACGTAAAGAATTCCAAAGAGATCTCCTAGCAATTCTTTGTGGACTACCATACACAGCAGTGAGTATCCAAGAGTTATCATTGCTATCTGTTAATTTGAGGTGAACAAACTGTCTGTTGTGATCAATGATATCCACCTTCTAAGACTGTGAATTCCATAAGCACCAAATTCCCCCTGATTGGCCATTAGCTTCAAAAATGAATTCACTATCAAACCCCATTTAATTGCGGACAGAAGCTCCCTTAGCACCACTAATGTGGGTTTCCAGCAGGATAATGAAGTGAGCATCATACTCTCTGCGAAGATCACGAATAAGAGTAACAAAGTTCTTACCACCAGCTCCTCTACAATTCCAGCTAATTAAATTCATAAAGACACCGAAGGGAGAAGAGATACCCAAAATAGGGTTTATGCCAGGGTCTGACCATGTCTTGCCGATTGAGAATTAGCAGGAGAAACAACTCTGTTCTAAGGCAAATTAGTACCCGAATCCATCATATTGATGTCCGGAGGTCTACCCGGAGCACTACTAGAGCCATCTCCAATTTCCATAAGCTGTTGCGATTCACAAGCAGAATCAGGAGAAAGGAGTGGGTTATGCCGGATAGAAAAATTACTTGATGAAGGATTCAAATTCCTGGAAGAGATTAACGATTCATACTGCTCCCTCTTGAATTGGCGCATATAACCCTTAACTTTTCTTTTCATTTTTGTGTTCTCTTTTTTTTAGTCATTTATATTATGATATTTTGATTGTGTGAAGTTCCCACTTTTTCTGTTACTTTTTGGTTGTCCAAATTAGACTCATCCTTTTTTGTATTCATTTTATTATTCTAATGGAATAAAATACAACTAACTTTGATTAACAAAAAAACATATTATAATCTCTTCTATTCCTATATTTCATTCTTCATGCCTTATATCTCATCCATTCTTATTAAATATTATTAAAGCTCTGGTAGATAGAGTTTGCAAATCTTATCACAATAAGAATTTTCCTTACTTCCTTTGTCTCACATATATATCTAATTTATAAGATTATCAATAATTTGACCGTAAACAAAGAGATATAAAAAAATAACTAATATTTTATGTACAACAATGCTACAGAATTAATATTAGAGAGTCCTTAAAGAGCCAATAATTAAATTATCATCTAAAATTAAAAAATTTATCATTTAAATTAAAATCGTTATTATCCGAAACTATATGAATTATCATCCATAACTCATTATCAAGTATATTGGCTCCCAACTATATTGGCTCTCAAAATTTTCTCTTTTCTGTATTAAATAAATACTTAGTCAAATAATCAACCATTGTTATTAGTTCATGCATCAAAATGGAACATTTACACCACTAGATAGCATATATTCTAAGAAACACTTATTTTTATATGTTTTAAGAATTTATCCTATATATAACAATTTATTTATTATATAATATATATTAAAATATAAAATATAATTAAAAATAAATTAAACTATATATATATTTTATATTTCAATGTATAATAAACATTGATAGCTGATTTTTGTGGCTAATTTTAATATGTATCTAATCTAACCCTCTTTTTTTTACCACGTGAACAAGCTAGCTTTTAAGAATTTTACAAAAATCCAACAATTTATTTCATTTTGTCGCATATTACATGTTAATCCTAATCCCTTTTAGATTGTAACGGATTACCTATGTTGCACAGATACGGGTACGGTACGGTACCCATACCCAGTACGGATATACGAAATACGAAAATTTTAGAAAAAATAAGGTATGGGATACGGGATACGCAAGTATATATATAAAAAATAAATAAATTTTATAAAATTTAATAGATAAATAATATATTTTAACTAATAAAATAAATTTTTATTTTTAAATAAAATATTTAAATAATCAATTTAACATATTAAATGTCATATTTAAATAGTTTTAGAATAAAAAAATTAAAAAAAAAAAAATCTCAAAATAACATGATTTTAAATTAATTTTAATAAAAAAATATATTTAACCGTACCAAAAAAATCTAAAATTTTTTTTTTGTTTGGTACGTATCTAGGAGTACCTAGTCGTATTTTTGGAGTTTCCGTACCAAGTATCCGGGTAGAAGGAAATTAGGAAAATTTGATCATGTTTTAATCCTCAGAACAAGTTGATCATTTATTCACCACCACTTGTTTCATATAGGTAAATTGCCCCTATTTTTAATGCAAGAATAATTGTAGGAGTGAGGTGTGGTGTGTGAACTTAATTAGCGGCCAGAACCGAAGATTAAAAAGAAAAGGAAGAGGGCTAAAAGCAAGGCTAAATTTGAGAGAATTTGGGAAGTGGCCCTGCGAGCGTGTGAGAGCTTAATTAAAAGAACACACGAGTAGAGTGTAGAGTGTAGAGAGGAGGCAGGAGCTGCAAAACAAAACAAAACAAAAAAGATCTCAATTAGCGGCTTTTGCTTTTCTGTTTTCAATGCCAGTATTTGCACTAATTATAATATTGATGGAGTTAGCTTGTGAATGGGGCTTTGAGCAATGAGCATTGACTTTGTAGCAACATATCCAAAAGAAGACAAAGATTCCCTTAACGAGGAGCCAAAGTAAGCCGGAAATAGAGGGTTTTCTTTTACCTTTGTGAATGCCATTGCCACCCCTTTGACATTACCATATGACTGACTTTGAAGAGTGGTCCTTTCTCTTTCTTTCATGCACAACGACGATTAAAGTTGTTACATTACCACATGTGCCAGCAGTGTTTTTGTTTCTTTCTTTACCCCCTCTACTCTCTTCTCTTCTCATTTTCCAACCTCCGAATCCTAAGCCTTAGATAGTTAGATTCCTTCATCTTCAACCCTAGAGTCAACCCACTTCCCTTATCATATTAATTCATACGGATTTCTTTTATTGAAAATAATTCATATACATTCAATTTTAGTTATTCAATTAATTGTTATATATTTATACATATATAGTTTAAATTAAATAATCAATTCATAAAATAATATATTTTTTTTATAAATAATCAAACATGTTTAAATTATCGGATATCATAGTGTTCACCCACAAGTTTGCACACCAAAAATTTAACTTATTTTTAATATATATTTTATATTAATATTTAATTTTAATGTATACTTAATTTAAAAAAATGGAATTTACAGAGAACAAATGTGTAGAAATTGAAGGAAAAAAGAAGTGTAAAAATTTGATAGTGACATTTTGAGATGCATAGAGGCAAGCGTGTAATGCATATATGTGATAGTGAGAAGTGTGAAGGAAGCTTCCTAGCATAGTTCCCCACTGTTGAGAACTTGAACAGTTGAACCCCTCCATCCATCCATCCATCCATCCATCCATCTCCTTTACTTTTCCCTTTCCCTTTCTCTTTTTAGATTTCCTTCTCAATTCTCAACTCTCAACCATATTTATACACACGCTCCCATCTCTCTTCTCTTCTGCAACCAACCACTCTTTCACTCTCTCTTCTTTTTATTCTCTCCACTCACTCCACCAGTTTCCCTTCTTTCTATCAGGTATGTTTCCTTCTACTTCTCTTTTATGCTCTATCTTGCTTCAAGATCCTCTTTTTTCTATGTTCAAGGTTTATTTCATATGCTAGCTAGATTCATGAGTTATTAACTAACTATATATAATGGAAGGAAGAAGGGCAAATTGTATATGATGTAGCTAGAGGATTTGGGGAAAATTTGGAATATATGTACCTGCAATCAATCTGTGCTTTTTTTGGTTCAATTGTTTTAATTATAGGCTTCTAAGATTAGTAGTATGAGGCTTTGAAATGTGAAAACAAGTTCATTGCTTGATGATAATATTATTCCTTTGTTGCTGCAGTTGTTTTCTTTTTCTGATCAATGGAACATACTAGAGATTGGAATGGTCAAAGTAGAAGTCTAAAGAGAAAATCACAAGAACATGGAGATCATAAACTCCTCAACAACTTCTCTCTTGATGACCTCAATGAGGATCTGTTTGAAAGGATACTTTCATGGCTGCCAACTTCGACATTCTTTCGCCTTACTTCCGTGGCGAAAAGGTGGAAATCGGTTGCTGATTCGGCTAGTTTCAAGCTTGCCTGCTCAAGCATTCCTTCCAGGGATCCTTGGTTCTTCATGGTTGCTCCCAACCTTAACCAATCTATAATCTTTGACTCTGCTGAAAGAACATGGAAAAGACTCAATCACCCTCCACTTCTGCATCAAGAATTTAACAAAGGTTGCATGCCGGTTGCCGCCTCCGGGGGCTTGATTTGCTACCGCAATTCATCAGGAAGCTTCATTGTTAGCAACCCTGTGACAGGAACTTGTAGTGAAATTCCTCTGCTTGAGTTTTCCCCTCAAAATCAACCACTCAATGCAATTGTGATGAGCACAAACACCAAGGACCAGCAACTATCCTACAAAATTGTGTTGGTCTTCGGCGAGCTTCCGAATCTTGTGTTTAGAGTCTACAATTCATCCTCTGGAAGTTGGGAAGGTGAGACTGTTCTAAGGAGAAAGGTTGATGATTGTTCTATGCAGTTTGATTCGACCGAGGACGACAATGTTGTATACTTCCTTAGCAAGGCTGGCATTGTGGTAGCAAGCAACATGCAGAGAAGCCCTTCAAAGCAATATTCGTCGGTCATTACCGGCAAAAACGGCGAAGAGATTGTGTATTTTCTTAGCTCCACAGGGACAATAGTAGCTTGCAATCTGAAAAGCAAGTGCTACATTGAGTATCCAAGGTTGTTGCCTCTTCTGAGTGAGTATTCAATTGATGTTGTGGAGTGCAATGGTGAGATGCTAGTTGTTCTGTTATCGGAGTTCTTGGAGACGGCGAGTCTTCGAGTGTGGAAGTATGATGAAGCCAAAAGAGGGTGGCACCAGATTGCAGCAATGCCTGCATCAATGTCTCATGGATGGTATGGGAAGAAAGTGGATATAAACTGTGTTGGAGCTGGTAACCAGATATTCATATGCCTGAACTCCTCTGAGTTATGCACCTATGTTCTGTGTGATTTGGTTAGCAACAACTGGGTTGAATTGCCAAATTGTTGCATAAATGGTGAAGTCATAGACTTTATGTCTTCATTTTCATTTGAGCCTAGGATAGAGGCTTCTGTATGACACACAAAAATCCTTTGAAGAGAAATGGGTAAAGTAGCTACTTGAAGATATGATATGGAAGCTAACCAACTAAATCATTGATTGCTAACTGAGATATTATTGTAATTTTTCTTGATTGATTTGTTATATGTACACTATTTTTCAGTGAATGCAGTTGTTATCAGTGGAAGACCATGTATGTGTATGTGGTCCTTTTTTTTTACCCTTTTTTGTTTTTTCTTTTCCTGTGATGTGAAGCAATGTGAGTGGCTGAAGTCAACGGATATTATGATAGTTTTTTGTTGCAACTTGAAAGCTTGTTGTTTTTCATATTGTTCTGAACAAGAACTAAGCCGAGAATTTTGCAGCACATTACATGTAAGATCCAAACATTTCTGCAGCATTGTACTTTGGGAAAAACATAAACATAAGTCCAATAAGAGGCAAATATCAAGTCTTTGTTAATTTTTGCAACTTAAGGTGCCACTCCACATTGAATTTCTATCATCAAAGCTTACTAGAAACCTAAACTTCAAAGAACAGCAGTTATGGAATCTCTCCATTAATGCGATAACTCCTCAGCATCAATGGTTAATGACAATAATTTCATCTTAATGTTAATGGCACAAAGCCATACTATAAAAAGGATAGGTCGTCTAAAAGTAAGCTTACTTTCTCACACTTCCTAACCTCAAATACTCTGCTGACGTTGAGCGTCGGAGTGTTCTTTCAAGTAGCTCTCCCGGCGCCCCCTAATCACTCCTCTGGCAAAGCTCTGCTCGGATTTCAACAAGTGGCCTCCATACCTTCGGAGCCAAGTATCTCGGGTCCATATATGAGGAACCCAGTAGCACAGTACCACCGTATCTTAGGACCTAAGTAGTCCTTTATCTTGGACCACTTTACCGGTAGCCCAGCTACGATAAGGCCTTCAGATCCAAGTAGCTCGCTAGCCAAGTAACTTTGACACACTTTGCCTTATCTAAGCTCCATAGTTAGTTATTTGAAGCTTATTTAATTCCAAATGACTAAGAAGATTATGTAATAATTGCTACTATATTAAGCTACTATTTTGTTAAGTAAATTTATGTATTAAAAATGAAATGATCTATGGCAATTGGCATTATTATTTAGGATAAACTTGGAGCTTAAGTACGATCATACTAAATATTTTAAAACTTATAAGTAAAAAGATTTTTTTTTAAATTTTAATTATTTTATCAATTTAAACTCAACTATCAAATGTTCAATAATAGAAAAAAAAATGGTTCAATAATAATATAAAACATCATGTTATGAGTGTTTGTAGTTATAATAGACAACTTAAAATAGCTTTATTTTAAAACCAATTTTTAGTTAAATCATCCAAATATGAAGTGATTATCAAGAGCATTTCCCAATAATATATATATATATATAGACGGATCTAGGTTAACAAGTGAGGGACACTTGTCCCACTAAAGTATGAGTTTTTTATTAAAAAAAAAAAAATCAGTAATATATATGTCCCATTTAAAAAAAATAATTGTCCCCACTTATTTGGATCAATGACAAAAGAAGTTATGTTTGTTGATGTAGCATTATGAGATTAGACCCATGTGTAAAATAATTTTACACTAACAGTATATTAAAATTAAATTCATTTTTATTTCTCATACTTCTTCTTATTATTAAAATTAATCTCAAATAAATAGTAAAATTTCTAATTTATTATTTCTTGACCCCACTCTTACTCATTTTTATTTCTAGTTATTTTTGTATTTTTATAGACAATATTCAATAATTTTCATTCTTTAATATTAGTTTGATAAAGTGTAATAGTGTAAAGGCTTTGTTATTTTTCAATTTTAGACTCTCACCTTTCCATTTTTTAACTCTTCACATTCTATTGTTCCTTTTTTTTTCATTTACAAGTTTTAATTCAAGTATTCAATAATTCATGTGTTAATATATTTTTTCTTATCTCAATAAGTTCATCTATTTTATCTTATTTTCAATTTATTAATCCTTATTATTTTGCTTTATCTTATTTTTATTTTTAAATATAAATATTATTGTTCATGTGATTATATATACTTTTTTAAAAATAGTATTTGCACACCAAAATTCACTCACTAAATCAGTTATCAAGTATTTATAAATGTATATATATGTATTATTTAAAACATTTTCAATATGTATTTTATATTTCAACGTGTATTTTATACCGATGGTCGATTTAATTATTAAATTTTGGTATATAGATAGCATAACCCTTATTTACGTTAGTAGTTAACGTAATATTTTTTATTCTAATAATCAATATATACTTATATTTTGTCATTGAAAATTAATATATTTTTTAAGACAACATGCATTAGGTGGTAGGGTTTAGAAGACGTACCTGAGAGAGGAGTGGATCCTCTCTTTATATACCCGTAATGATCCGTGTTATTTTGGGAGTAAATCTATAAGGAATCAGCGCAAATATGGCTCGATTCTCTATATATTTACCGAGATTGCTTGCGATAAATCCGTACAGGATCATGATTAATGATATCCTGATCCTTCGTGGATTTATCGAGCGAGGTATTGGGTCATATAGCATTGGGCCGATTTTATTGAACAGTGGATTCAATATGAATATTTCAGGGGATTTGGGCCGTCTGGGCCCAGCATCCTGAACAGTTGCCCCGAACTCATGGAGACCGACGTACCGACGTTCCCTGGCTTTGTGAGTTACCAAAACCTGCTCCAAGTGTCGTGCCGTCGTAATGTCGATAGGTTTGGGAGCTTACTCCAGAAGCTTCTGAAAGTGGCTGTTCTGAAGCTAAGGGGTCAGTCCGATTTGATGGCTGACGTCAGCGTATTGGAAAACGTGGGAGAGAGAGTGGGAATAAACCCTTCGGTTCTTGTGTTTTAATGATGGGTAAAATTCCCTTTTGATTTTACCGTATTGCCCTCTGTTATTATGAGGGGTTTATGGGAGAAGAACGATTTTTCCTTTTTTGCCCTTCCAATAATTTTGAATTACAGGAGGGAGAAGGGAAAATAGTTTCTACTATTCTCTTTCTTCTTTCGTTCATTCTTCTGAGGATATTTTTCTTCCCGTACAACTCCATTGTTGTTCTTCCTTCGTTTCCGAAAGCTTTCGCTCTTCTCCTGCTCATCATTTCCCAGATTAGCATTTTGGCTCCTTACTTTGTTCTTCCTTTCGCTTTTATTGCTTTTCCTGTTGGTGGTTTTTTTTTGTGCTTTCCTCCCCTGCTTTTTCTTTAGCGATTCTCGGCCGAGTTGCGCCGCCGTAGTGGGCCATTTTGTTTGTTTATTTTCTTTTCTTATTTTTTTTTTTTTGGTTTGATCATGGCCTCACGTGGTGGTGTTTTGCCTTGGTTAGGTATTTCTAGAAATGGCCGAGAATCAGCCGGAGAACCAGGAGGTGGTGGTTCCAGCTGCGGGGGTGGTTCAAATTCCTCGTGAACTGCCCTTCATCTATAGGTGGGTGGCCAACGATGTGTTGGGCACGCCGTCGTCGCTGGATCAACAATACCTTGATGAGCTGAAGCTCACCGGGGTTTTGTTCGATGGG
>JASCZI010030457.1:28140-44743 GCA_036250425.1 Stylosanthes scabra | reverse complement strand
TCTTTGCATTTTGGGTTCTTCCCTTTAGTGGTCTGGCTTTGGGGAGGACGCCCTTTTCCGAGACTTGATGGTAAATCTCTGTGATGGAGGCCACTAAAGGGGTGTAGTTGTCAAACTTCTGTCTCGGGGGCTTCGGGATGCCCCGAGGGCCGTTATCCCGGTGGTTATCCCTGAGGTGGGATGTCTGTCCTGAACCTCAGGGAGCAGTATGAGCTTGGGTGTTCTTTGTAGCTGCTACCACCCGATTAACCTCCTCTCGGTGTATGAACTCTTTGGAGATGACTTGCATCTCTTTCCGTGTCCACACCGACTTAGTTGTTAACTATTTCCTGAACTCATCATTGGCAAGGCCATTTGTGAGGCATAAGCTGGCTACTCCATCGACCAGTCCGTCGATAGTTTTATATTCGGCGTTGAAGCGCTCAATGTATTTTCTTGTGATTTCGTTGGGTTTCTGGACGACGGCTAGGAGGTTGATGGGGTGCTTGGTGTTGTCGATGCTTGGGTGAATTCGTTCAAAAATAATTCTCTTATCTCAGAGTAGCTCGAGATGGAACCCACTGGGAAAGAGGTGAACCATTGACTAGCTAGACCGGTGAGAGTGGTCGAGAAGGCCCGACATTTGACCGCATCAACTGCACCATCGCAGATCATCTGGTGCTCGAAGTCATTAAGGTGGATATGAGGGTCGGAGGATCCGTCGTATTTCATATCAGTCGGTTTGACAAAGTGTTTAGGGGGTTGGACTTTCAGAATCCGACTAGAGAATGGAGTGTGGCCGTCAATGGGCGCGGTGGCATTCCGATCTCTGGTTCTTTTGTATCGCCTATAGGTCCTCCTTCGTGGATTGCGATCTCTTCCCGAGGAGTCGTCGCTGTCGCTCGAGCTGCTGTGGTGTCGTCTCCTCCTTGGGGGGGTGTGAGGTCGTTGAGTCCTCTTGGCTTGTGGAGGAGATTCGGGTCGTTGGTTCCTTCTGGGCGGGGAACGAGACTGGGATCGGGAACGCCTCCTGGGCGAGGTCCGGGTCCGGGGCTGAGGGTCCTTCATGATGGATCGAAGTTCCGCGTTCTCCTTTCTTAATTCCCGAACTTCCGACTCCATCGCCTGCATACGGTGTCTTAGTTCTTGGGCAATTTGAGATTTGTCCGAACCCGTTCCGCTGAAAGGTCGGGGGTTTGGTCCACTCGGTCCAATCTGATCGAAGGCGCTTTGTCTATTGCCTTGGGTTGGATTCCGAGGGGGCGGTTGCCCGTTCTGGGTTCCTCCCGATTTTGCATTGATGTTGCCACTTCCGGTGGCTTCATTAGCCGTAGCATTGAGGTCCAACGTTTGTTGTTGTTGTTGGTTCCGATGTTGATCGTCGCCAGAGTGGTCGGTGTAAACCACGCCTTCTACATCTTGGTCGGCCATTGTCAGTTACGTTGAGGTAATCCCCACAGACGGCGCCAATGTACGGGATGTACCTTCGAGGGGTTTGGGACTACCGGCATAACCGGTGGTGCCAAGACGGAAGGTTGGAGGTTTATGTGAAAGGTGGGTGTGCGCCAGCAGAACTTCGCCAAATAAGGATTTGGGAGCTCTCCTAACGCATGCAATGTGGTAGGGTTTAGAAGACGTCACTGAGAGAGGAGTGGATCCTCTCTTTATATACCCGTAATGATCCGTATTATTTTGGGAGTAAATCTATAAGGAATCAGCGCAAATATGGCTCGATTCTCTATATATTTACCGAGATTGCTTGCGATAAATCCGTACAGGATCATGATTAATGATATCCTGATCCTTCGTGGATTTATCGAGCGAGGTATTGGACCATATAGCATTAGGCCGATTTTATTGAACAGAGGATTCAATATGAATATTTCAGGGGATTTGGGCCGTCTGGGCCCAGCATCCTGAACAGTAAGTATTAAGAGTTTGAATCTTATTTTATGTATAAGCTCAAATTTGTCGCAGAGAAATATATATTTATCGGTACAAGTCTAGGGCGCCTTGGCCACCCGCAATTTTGAGTTTTGTTTTTTTTATAACAAAATTGAGTTGGTTAAATAGCAAACAAAATTGAGTTTTCAACAGAAATTTAATGAACAACAAAAAAGGCTTTTTCTTTTCTTGGGTCAGGGACAAACCGCCTTGTCAGTTGAAGGAAGATCCCAGAAAACGAAACAAGCTGGCCTTGGCCCAAATTTTAAAACAAATAACCATGTTTTTTTAATTTTTGGTGAGGAACAACAAACAATTTTTGTTTTTGGTTTCTGAACAACAAACGAATTTAATTATTAATAATTCTAGCTATAAATTTAGCAAATAAATCTTTTTCATTTCATTTGAGTCGGAGTCATATATTTGACTCTCATTTTTCTCCCTGATTATATATGGTAAAATTTAAATAAACAAATTACTTATGTGGCAAGAAATGCTTATTAATTTATTGTTTTTGACAATGCAAATGTATTGTCACCACTAATTGTATAATTCCTATTATCCTATCATTATTATTTTAACTTTTTTTTTTTCTGGTGTCTCAATTTGTTTTTGGTGTCTTTATTATTTTAACTGTTATGTCTCAACTTATTTGTTCCAAGTAATGGAGGAGGGGGCATTAACTTAACTTATTTAATGATAAGTATGAAGGAAAATGGAATATGCCGATAGGCATAGTATGATAGTACATAGTAGTGGTTTTGTTCTAGGTCATTTGTTGGTACAGAGAACCATAACATAAAAATACATATTGCTAAAAAAAGTGGCTACATCAATCACTGCATCTCATCTCATCTATGTTGTAGTTATCATATCTTCATGTGTGGGGTGTGGGGTATCAAATCAAAACATATTTATCCTTTAAGGCTAAACTCACCCTTTATTAATCCTCATATTTCACATAAATAAATAGCTTTTATTTCTCACAATCTCTAATTGGAAGAGACCAAAAATTAATTTATCTCTCATTAATCAATAAATTATTATATATACAAAATAAGATTTATATAACTCCAACATTATTTTAAGCGGATAAATAAACTAATTATGTGATTAATCTAAATTAATTATATGAAGATTGGTTTTTGATTGTTTGCACCTCATTATAATTAAAAAAAGAAAAAGAAAAAGAGGAAGAAAAAAAAGCACTCTCCAAGTTATGTAAAATTTAGAGTTGTTTCCAATTTTTTTTTTAATGTAGCAAGTAGCAAGTGATGTTGGGGGCAGGCAGAATTGTGAGATTGTTGAAGAAAGAAAGGGTGGTTGGTTCATTGGTGGTGGTCCAATACAAAATTCAAAAAAAAGTGGTCCCAATCCCATATAGCCATGCCCACTTATGAATGAAAGTGACCCATCAAATTTGTGAGACGCAAATGGTGTCACACCCTCCTTCCCAACCCAATTCATAAATGACGGTTTAATTACCTCTGATGATATTAGGGATATTTAATACTCAATTATTTTTATTTTTTCTATATTTTACGGATAGTTATGTGTGTTGAAGTGATAGGTACTTGAGATTGGTTAGGTGAGGTGTCGCACGTGGCAGGTTCAATTTGATTGGAGTGTGGAAGCGCAGGCCACGTGGCATGGGCAGTCAGCAGCATAACATAAGAAGAAAATCAGCCGTTAGATTCGACTCTTCATATTACCACCGCCACTTGGTCCCACGCTCACGGCCCTTATTAGGCTACCCTACATCTTTCCATGATGATATGTCTAATTTCATTTTCATACCAACCAAAAAATCAACGTAAACAAAAATGACAAAAATTACATTACGCGTAAAAAAAAAAAATTCAGATACCAATCTATCTATTATTATTACGTATAAAAATAGGTATTTGATATTTTATAAAATTTTTCTTATATTATTTTGTTGGTTTATTATAAATTTAATTATTTTATTATAACAAATATTAGTTGGCAACTAATGATAATGAAGTTACTTTTTTTTCATACCTTAGATAATCGGCTAAATTAACCCAATATAAAAATGAATTGTGTGCAGGGGCAGATCCAGAATATTGACTCTGCAAGAGTCGAAAGTAAATTAAAAATGAGCCGAATTGAGTAGGTAGATCAAAATTAAACTTAGCTTACAAAAATGAAACTCAACTCATAGTTTAACTTGACTCGTTAATAATTAATAATTTTATATAAATAAATTATAATTTATATATAAAAAATGTTTATTTTTCATTAGATTTTTTATAAAATAAACAAGATATTACAATTTAGATATAAAAAAAATTAATATATTATCATATATTTAACAAATATATATTTTATAATATATGTGATTAAAATGATAATATTTAATGTAAGTTAAAGAGTGAACTACAAAAATCGTTTCTAAAATTTTTAAATGCTGACAAAAATACCCTCAATTTTGTTAACGACAAAAATGCCAATCAATTATTTAAAAACCTGACAAAAGTATACTTTTATCACATGTCAAAGGTGACAAAAACCCAAATTTAGACACTTTTGTCAGGTTTTTAAATAATTGGTTGGCATTTTTGTCGTTAATAAAATTGAGGGTCATTTTTATCGGCGTTTGAAAAGTTCAGGGGCAATTTTGGTATATCAATATAAATAATTATAATATATATAACCGAATTTGCTCACGAGCCAATATCCCCAGTAAATTCAAGCTCAAGCTTGATTTACTTAATATAGGATATTAAAGTTAGGTTTAAGCTCATTGCATTACAAACTCAAAAGCTTCGTTTATCGAGTTATTATCAAGTTGAGATCAAATTTACTCATGAGTTGTCTTGACTCACTTTTAACCTTAGCCAAAACTCAAAGTATACGAATATAAAATAATGTTTACTAGTAAGTAAATATATATCACAAAATTAGGTGTTAATATAATCTATATCGAATACTTTTAGAACATTTTATGAGAATTTGATAATTTTACAAAAAATATTTTATTTTCGGATATTATTAATTATCATTTAATTATTAAAAATAGCTAATATTTAGACTATACTAGGCTAGAGATTGAATATATTTAACAATTTAGTTATTAGTATAAAATTATTTTAAAAACATAAATAAAATTCTATAATTTTTATATTTATACATATACTTATTATTATATATATATTTTTGAAAAAAGTTGGGGCGTCGAGGCCTATGCTCGCCCCCCTTCCGTCCTTCCCTGATTGTATGTTTTGTTATTAAATGGAGCAAGGAAATGTATTTACGTGCACGTGGAGCTGGACGTGACAGTAGGCAACATGCTTCCAGCGATTTGGAAGCACCCTTTCACGCATCCAACGTGTTGAAGATGAGGTATCACGCATCCAATGTGTTGGAGGTACCATATCCCATAAATATAAGCGTCCGCATGCATTGAGGTTTATCATTATAAGAAAAGTGGTGTTTGAGAAAAGTGGATTTCTCAATCTAAAGTTATAAGAAGTTTGAGTGTATATAGTTAAGAGTGTTTTTTAGGTGCAATGATGAAAATGTTAATTTGGTAGTGTATTATAATGGAGAGATTATACGAGAATCACATGGGGGTGTGCGTTTTAGGCATGCGCTTCCATTTTGCTATATTGTATAGAACACTATGATATTTGAGGAGCTTAAATCCGGTCTATGCCAAAGCATAGAAGCGCGCACCTTCTAAAGAGGGTGCACAACGTCTTATGTCCGATACCTATGCACATATTTGGTGGATGTATACAGTTTGACACAATGGTCGTTGTTGACGAAGTAAGCATGCAGCAGATGTTCCCGTGCTATCACCGGAACAGGTTTCACGTGTCGTCCATTGAATTGTACGTTGAGTTTGAACAATTGGCAGCGGATGTCGTTGATGATGTTTCTTATGTGAACGTGGAGAGACATACACTGTTAGAAGAATTGTATAGTGTGAGTGAAGACGACTTCGAGGCGAACTACGAAGCCCCAGAAAAAGAAGAGGAATGCAACAAGGGAGTAGACGTGGTGGTGCAAAATGCTAGTAACCCAGTTGCAAGACAGCATCCTTTCGGTGTCCCTTCCTATATGCGTCAGCTAAATCTCGAAGCCTTGGATGCTCATGAGTTTTCTGAATATGCAAACATAGGTTTGTTTACAATGTCAGCATTTTATTTTATGTAGTTCGTTACTAAAAAAGTAGTTTACATATTATTACTAACACACAGTACCTTTTACACATTGTTGTAGCCATTGCTGCTCTTGACGATAGTGAGTTCATAATCAGGTTGGAATGGAATACACTTGTTGAAAGACAGTGATCTCTGCAATTAGAGAATACACTATATCTAGAGGAATTAACTACACAGTGTGATAATCTGAGCCACAAATCTTTTACGCGAAGTGCAAGCTGTATGGCAATAGATACACTGGGCGAGTTTGGTTATATCAAAACTGGCGCATCACTCGATCTGCGCTATGCCATTCAACGCACTCAAAGGACAACAACGGACCAAAATACTTGAAAACGGACAGCTCTTCCTGTAACCCATCAGGTAAATCCATGCCCCTATATGGCCGCCATAGGAACTACAACATCATTATTATTCTAGCACTGAATAATTTTAGCTTGATAACTTAACGAAATAAACAATTCAAAACTAAAATAGCATACCCCATATGACAACGCCATATCATCAGTTTTCTTCCTGTACTCTTGCACGGGCTTCAACCTCACCTCATGGCGTCTAGGCCAGTAATTCCACCTGCATAAAACTCAATCAATTTGCATAATGATCTCAAACTGACATGTTAACATAGTTTTATAAAATTAAACATGGTACCCATTGCTAATGGTACGTGAAGAGTACAAGTTCGTGTCGTGGAATAAAAGCAATTGCGCTCCCAAATCCAAGATATCAGTATTGTTTTGAGGACCATCCATCTATTTACAATCGTATTTCGAACCACGACACAGTGCCTTGTATAGATGTGCTAGACAGTTAGAACACCAACTGTGTCAAAGAGCAGGTGTACAAACTTTCCACCAACATAGGTCGTAGACTTGTCTGGGAATATCAGCTCCCAAGCAAACAGAAAGTATGCGCCCTGACATTGCTCGTTTCTGGTTTATATACAACCACATGCTAATTTTATATACAATTTAGATCGATCATGCTTTACAGGTTTGCGCCCAAAACATGCCATACATTGCTCGTCCAATAGGAATTCGTTGCTATCTGTTCTATTCATTGCTGGTCGCCCGTCAATAAGAAGGCCATAAATATACAGCATGTACTCAAAGGTCACTGTGCACTCGTCTACAGGAAAGTGGAACGTGTGACTCTCGGGTCTCCACTTTTTCACTAAGGCTGGCAATAGCCCACCCTGACCTCTGACTTCACCAACTCTTGGGACGACATGTAACCTGGTAATACGCAATTCATCATTTGCGATTGCATTAAATATCTCCGGTGGATCAAGTTTTCGAGGCACCAACGTCCTTGTTGCTTGTTTAGATAAAATAAAATTAATTCTCAAAATGTTAAAATATTAACACAGAATATTAAAATACTAACATAAATTAAAATATTTGTTATTTTACACATAATTATGAATATGTAAACAATTGAGATTTCAATAATAAAAATCATAATTTTAATTATAGGTGCATCATAACTGCATTATAATTAAAATAATTTACACATCAATTATAAACAAAAATTACAAATTATTAATAGCTTAAATAATTAAAAATGTATTTAAAATTTAATTTTAGCCTATTAACATTGCTTAAAAAAAACAAAAATGAAAAAAATTTACTTACATAATTTGGATCTTGTAAATGATGAACTATATAATTTTCCAAACTTGTAAAATTACGAACAATATTAACGATAATTATACAATAATTATATACTTTTTTTTTTGGAATAAACTAACCTTTGTGAAAACTCACAACCAACCTACAATCCTCACATCAACTCACTACACACTAACAATTCACTTTATATTCCTATATACTTCCAGGCATCAATTTATATAGAAACTGAGCCACCCCAACATACACTGTTTCGTGCCAATGCTATTGTCGGTATGCACGAACCAGCTTGGTCAACACGCTAAAAGTGTGTAGCTTCTTTCTTCCACCTATTAACATGCGGGAAGAGTGTAGTAGAATTGTTCAGAAATTCATTATTTTATCACTGGATAATTCACCCCAATGCTCCATATGTGTGATCATCACACATTACGGATTCATATTAAGATTAATTTTCGTAGATAATCTTTCGAATTTCATTCAATGCAAGACACTAGAAAGTAGAAATCATCAATTACAGCCAACAGCTGCAAAGAAGAATATCAGTTGTCACTCATAAACTTAATTATAGACTTAATTTATACATAGAAAAAGTTTTATATTTTTTAAATTTTAAAAAATAATATTTATAATTGATTTTTTTTTATTCTTTTAAGTATCAGATTTATAATTAGATTTATAAGTTAAGTTTTTCTATCACAACTCAATTAAAATAATAAATTTAAATATACATATATTCATATATTTATTTATGTATTTTTTACACCTAATAGATTCACGTATCAAATATAAAAATAATGAAGTTGTATAGAAATAATGAAGATTAATATATAAAATTTGAGTAAAAAAAATTAATTTTGTTGGAATGAAAATATAAATATGAATTAATCTAAGTGTACCATTGTACACATATATTATTTTTTGTGTTGTGAATGAGATGAATGAAGATGTATAAAAATAGTGATATTTTAGGAAATAAGTTTTCAAATAATGAACTTAAACGAGGGTAAATAAAATTGTAGAAATGAAGGTAAAATAAAAGTAAAAATTAATAAGAGCAGCAGTGAATGAAAACGAGAGAGTATGATGCGAGTGGTGTGGGTGGATTTGAGCGTGTGTGGATGGAATCCAAAGGAAGAAAAGGAGGAAAAGGGAATCAATAGTAGCAATGTAAATTAGATGGAGATGAAGCAATCGAAGTAGTTGGTGTTGCAAGGCAAGTGAGTAGTGAGTACTCGAAGTCCCCCTGATTCGTCAAAATCCCCCCTCTTTTATCTGTGCCTGCTACCGGATTGGCTCAACTTGCCTGCTTCCTTTTCCTCTTACTATTTTATTATTATCTCATCGCAATCTCAGATTTCAGAAATACTCACTCACTCAGTCACAAGCCACACCAGAAACATGCAATGCAAGCCACGTCTATTCACTCCCCTTCCACTTATTGTTACTCAACAGGCTTGTTTTTCTCTCTCTCTCTCTCTCTCCCCCATTCCCTTCCTTACATTTGTTATTATTTATTTACTGCCTTTTATCCTTTCGTTTTTGTTTTCTTCTATATGTTCCATGCTCTGTCATTTATTCTTGGTTAACATTTTAATTTAATCACACTAATTAGGGATTAGATCAATGCGAGTTAGATAAGTAGCGCCCTAAACTTACGTGTTTAGATCTCGTCATTTTTAATTTTCCTTACTGTTGCACAAAAATTATTGGAGAAATATCGGTGTTCTTTTCACATTATTAATTCGATCGTGTGCGTAAAGGTCTGAAGGATTTGGGAGAGAGCAGAGATTAGAATTTAGATCATACTACTATAGTCAATGTGTAACACATGTTTTTATCAGACTTTATGAGGACTCAATAATTCTAGGGCATTATTGCCATAATCATAGGGAATTATTGGCAGTGAAAATTGTGTTTTGACCTATATAGATTGTATCAAGTATCAACTCTGTTCTGTTACTGTTTTTTCTTCATGTCTTACTCTGTTTTAATTTTATAAAGAAACAATAAAATTAAAAATGGGATCATGGATATGAATTATAAGGTTAAATCAGCACTTGGACATAAGCTTATTCTGGATTGTTCTAATATAAAATTTGAGTCAGCGAGTGATATCCAATTATCCATATAAATTGACATATTAGGCTGATTAGTGATTATCATACAATATAAAAGTTATGATAAGTGGGGATGTATTGTATGGAGCTGTTGAAGTTGTTGCAAGTTGTATGGCTGTCCTTATGTCATAATGGCATGGCTTCTCTTTGTGGTGGAGTTCAGAAAAGCTCTATTATTAGGACAGCAACATTTCCAAATACTCGCTCAGGTGTCTGATCCAATGGTCACTTTTCTACAATTACTGTCATTTAAATGCAATCACAGATCATTTTTCTCACAACAATAAAACTTCAATAAGTAAGTATCAACTGTCAAATTTTTCTTCACTGCTCTACTATATATGTTTACTGCATAGCTTGCTATTAACATAATAGTTGTTCTAGTGGGAAAACTTAGAAAAATTATGTCGACCGACATCGAGTTGATCTAATGGTAGGCAAGTTTATATCCTATATAGTCGTCTTGAGTTTGAATCCTAAGGATCAATTAAAGAATCTTTTGCAAAGAGAGGAAATGCACAATTCCTTTAACTAGATTAGTGGAATTTCTAGTAATAAGATATACATTCTAGAACAAAAGACCAAAATAAGTAAATACATAAAACAATACCAAAGATTATGTATAAATGCATAAAGTAGAGTTGGGGTGATTTAGTTACTTAACTCATTTAGAAATAGATTAGATGTTAAGTATAAATTTATGGTATGAATATGTGTAGAATATAAGTATAAATCTATTTGAGAAGATTTAGATGTTAATGGTTTCAATATACAAATTTATGACAGAAAACGTGTAGTTTAATTTGATTTATATAGTTGACTCCACCTAGTTGGATAAGTTTAGTTGTTATATGATGGTCACCTATTAACCTAGGAGAGGGGACCAGCATCAATTCACATGAATGTTGCTAGAATACAATTTTACAAAGCTGGTACCCCAATTTGTCATTTGTCTTTAGGATTTTCAGTATCAACGAAATCTTACTTGATCTTTCTCTTTCTTTTGCTGTAATTTTGTGCTTCAACTAAACACTATAATGTTCCTGATTGAATCTTTGTTTGATCCAATTGTTAGGTGTATCCACTTATAACAGTTGAATAACCTGACCTGAATAATCTTATGAAAAATGTAGAAGAAAAATTGATAGTGAAAACTTTTACCCTGAAGCAAACACTAGGTAGAAGAATACACATAGATGAAATTGAAAGGAAGGTGGAAGGGATGGAGAGTTCTTGTCTTTTAATTAATTGTTTGTTACAACAGGGTCCAAGTTCTCTGCTCCCTTAGCAGACTAAATGGTCTTCAACTTGTTTTAAACAGAAAAATTTGGAGTTTCTCGTGTGTCATAAATTGTGTGGAAAATATAAGACAAGGTTATAACAATAGTGGAGATTCTTCAGTCATTCTCTATAGACACTTTGCTGACGTTTTAGAAGCTTTGGTCCCATATTACTTGCAGACAAGGTAAGGAAAAACACCAATAATTGTTCATTGCCATAAGTACCCTCTCTGCATTTTATTTATCCTCTCCACAGTTGCAACTTTAATAGTGTCATAACAATTGTAGGCTACCGTTTTCTGATTCATTATTGTACTCCCTTTATTCAGTTTGGAAAAAGAAAATTAGAATTATTAGTTTGAATTTTTTAATTTACATGAGTGGATAATTTTTAGGAGTTACATTGAAATACTTCACTGGTGTGAGATATTGGAAATCAATTATGAGCTTCCACTTAAGTTTTTGAGAGATTTGGTCTTCACATTGCATTTGAGCTTCGGTAACTAAGTAATCAGTAGTGAAATTATACAGGGTGCAATCTTGAGTAGAGCAAACACTAGGTTTAACCTGAATTTCTAAAATGAGGCCTAAATTTATTATTACTTGAGATAGGTTTTTTTAAAAGCCTAATTTGGCTCAAAAGCTTATTTAGAGGCTTACTTGGTAATTAGATTAGACTTTTAGATAGATTAGATAAGTCTACTTATAATCGACTGTAGAAATTCTAGTGGAGCTCTAGGTCACAAAGACCTTTTACCATCCTCCAATTTTAAACTCATTAGATATTTAGTTAAGTGGTACTTCGACCAAGCTTTCATTGCTTGGCCAAAATACAAAGTAGTATTGCCAAAACAACCCTTAAAAGATAGGTTAAAATGTTCCTTAAATAGGTCAATTTTATTTCTAAATTCTCTTCTAGCATATCATGAATTTTTAATTTTAATATCAATTATACAAGATAAGTAGGCTAGTCTTCGAGGCCTTATAAGCATTTTTTAAGGAAAGAAATTAAAAATTTAATATCCTATTGTTTGATCCTTTTAAAGTTTAAACTGAAAAGGGTTTATTTAGCCTTGCTTGCTAACTAAATAGGCTGTAGACCAAATCCAGAAGCCCCTGACATGTTTTGCCGCTTGATATAGGTAAAAGTTGTTTGATTCCTTATAGATATGTCTGTGTGACTTTATCTTCTTTCATAATTCATTCAGGTTTTGCTATTAGCTAGGTTCTATGCAAACATTAGGTGTAGTGCATAACGCTTCGAAAAAGTGAACTATAGTCTACGTAGGCATTCACCTGAGAAGCAAGTTGGTATCATTGTTGATTTAGGATATGGTAAGTGCAACTCTCAAATTGCCCATTTAAAGCAAGTAAATAAAAAAATGGTAACAACATTAGTTTGCCTAAAGGGGGAAAAGTCGTAAGATTTATTTTTTAATTATTTGTATATAGTAAAGTCCAAAATATTTTAAAGGCCCTAGGCTGTCCCCAACTATTTAAAGCATCCATGAGACCATCCATGAGGACCAGCCCTTTCTTCTGATCACTATTCTGCCTCTGCATTGTGTGAACTTTGTCCCACAGAACTGTTAAAAAAAAAAAAAAAAAGAAAAAAAAAGTTCCCATGATTCCACCTCCATTCTGAATTCTATTTGCACCGAAGTTGTTGATACTTGATACATAAACCACATAATAGATAGATGAGACATAGATGCTCTAGAAAGCATGAAGAAAGAATGGAATTAGATAAGCTTAGAAGTAGCAAGCTTGAAGAGCCACCTATCTCTGGTGCTTACATCCGTAGCCTAGTGAAACAACTAAATACATCAACAACAACAAATGAATCCATGAACTCGAAAGACCAAGATTGTTTTGTTGTAAGAAAACATGGAAAGGCACATCAATCCACACAACAACAACCACAGCAGCAGCATAAGAAACAAGTTAGGAGGAGACTTCACACTAGCAGGCCTTATCAAGAGAGGCTTCTGAATATGGCTGAGGCTAGGAAGGAGATTGTAACAGCCTTGAAATATCATAGGGCTGCTATGAAGCAAGCCAGTGAAAGACAGCAACAACAGCAACAACGACAGCTGCAGCAGCAACAGCAGCTGCAAGTGGAAGAACAGCATCAGCAAGGTTTTGAACAAGATGGAAGACTCAAGTGTAGGAGAAACCCCAGAATTTATCCATCATGCAGAGCCAATTTTCCAAATAAAATGGATGACTTTTCATGTTCATACTTATCTCAACCTCCTCCTCCCTCTACCTTGGCTCCAAATTCTTACACCTGGGCTAATGCTTCTTCCTTAATTACTCAACCACCACAAACCCTTTTGGCTGAAAACCCCAATTTTGTACTTCCAAATCAGCCTCTTGGATTGAACCTCAATTTCCATGATTTCAACAACATAGATGCTACCCTTCACCTTAACAACTCTTCCTTATCATCATACTCATCTCCAACCTCCTCTTCTCCTCCACTTTCTGTTGTGACTGATCAGGAAGCTCATTCAGTTGGAATATCACAGGGTCAGGGAGAGGGATCTTCTTCACTGGTGGATACAATTCAATCCGGTGCCACGACTCAGACTAGTGGAAGTGGAGACCTTCACACTGCCATGGATGATGAGGCCATGGCAGAGATCCGGTCCTTAGGTGAGCAATATCAAATGGAATGGAGTGATACCATGAACTTGGTCAAATCCGCCTGTTGGTTCAAGTACTTGAGAAACATAGAACATGAGGCACCAGGAGTCAAGATTGGAGAAGATTCATGTAATTTTTTTGATGAAGTTGTTGAGTTTCCAGCTTGGTTGAATGCAAATGGGAGCTGCTTAGAGAAGTGCTCTGATGATTACTTCCAAGATTCTGCCTTACCTTGGTAAGTTCCAACAACATAAGTTTCATAATTTTAATAATTGAATTTTGCTTTTGTAAGTTCTCTTTTGTTTGTACCTCTTTTTAATTAATGTAAGGAAACAGGAGTACAGGACAGTTTGTACTTTGTTAAAACCCTCTTGTGACAAGTGAATTAAACTATTAAAGTACTATCACCTTTTAATTACAAATAAAACTATAGCATCTTTTTGTCTACAGAATTAAGAGAAAACTTTATAATAGGTTCACATGCTATTCTTCTTTGGGTCATTAGTCATAGGAAGTCCCCTAAGTATCAATCTTAACAAATTACTGTAGTATCCCTGGCCATATTCATGGTGAACTTGCTAAACCTGTTTATGAAACATAAGTCAAGCCAAGAGTAAAAAAGTATATATTTTTTTTCAAAGACCATTTTTAAGTTCCATTCTCTTGAGTCTTATGGTGACTTTTTGAATAGTTCTTCCTTTCTTGTTGTGCCGAATTTCAAATACCTTGGTAATCCTGTTTGAAAGTGGAAACTTTTAGGCTTAAATACAGTTGAGTTTACAATATGTTTATTTTGCATGTGGTTTTCTACTCTCTAGTGTTAGCCCTGGTGGAACACTCACTTGACTTTGGTGTACCAAATCAAATGAGCACAGATAACTTGATTTCTAAAATAATCTCTTCTTGTTGCATTTTTGGACTGCCCTAGAATAACTTGTTCATTCTGGTTTCTGCCCTTTTTCTCCAATCTCCATTGTATATACTTACATACTAATGATTTTTCTTTGGACTTTGTTTCATGATGATGTGTACACAGCATGGACATTGGAGATATTGAAAACATGGACGGGGATTGGTTAACATGAGAAGGATTCATTGTTTTGGTCACATCAAATTTTTGCTCTGATATTGTAGTTTCTTTGGCTTTAGGTAAATGGGGTTTTGGGTACTATTATTATTATCATTCCCCGCCTCCCCTCTTCTTTTTGGTTTTTTCTGTTATATATAAGGCTTGCTAAAATTTCGAAAGAGGATGATAGCATCAATATTGAGACAATGTATTTGCTGTAATATTGAATAATATAAATCAATACTTTTAAATTATCTTTGAATCTTAAATATTGGGAGAAGCCACTTAGAGTTTGGAGCTATAGAAATAGAAGACTCGATCACTGGTACTCAGGCTGTGCTTACGTGATTCGAGTGTCGGTAAAATTACAAGGACCATATAATTAGATTTAAGATCTAGCTGATATATGTTTTAAGATACATAATAAAGTTACTACTTAAAAAAGTCATTATAAAAAATGTAAAATTTAGGTTTCTGATGCATTTATTTGTACATTTATTAAAATAACATGTTTAAAAGCTTTTTTTTTTTTTTTTAATGAAATGTTCTAATTTTAAATTACTGTATTATATTTCCAAATTGCAATATTCTTTTACTAGAGGCTAAATCCTTAAAAAATAGTCCTCTTCCTTTTCTTTTTCACACTTGAATGAAAAAATGTCTCCCTATTTTTCTTCAAAATGTGTGGGGAAAAAAAGAAGAAGAGAAAAATGACTATGTGAAATAAAAACGAGTATCACTTTTAGAAATTTAGCTATTAGTTAGGAAATATTTCAATTTGGAAATGAATTGTTTCATTAATTTCAATTTTTTTTTTGTCATGGCGGATCTTAGTTACAAAATTAAAAATGATATAGGACACAATGAAATGAAAAAGTATAAAGTTAATTACAAATTTGATAAAACTATAAAAAATTGGTAGAATAATAAAACCTTATTTATATAATGGTTATATGCACATACAAATACTGTATAAATAATAAATATATTTATGAGAAAAAATATTTTAAGAATTATAACTCTTTTTTTGGACACTAGAAAATATAATTCTTCAATGAGTTACAAAAGATGTAACCCAGTAAGTTTAGTAAAATTGTGGTTTTTGTTTTTGGACAATTGGACCATAGTAAAAATGTTTTTTCTTACATTAAAATATGGTTTTGTTTTTCAGATGAATTGGACAACAGCGTTCGATCTTAAACATTACAACACAAACTACATGCATAGTAGATTGGATCCCGGGTAAAATAAGAGTGACATTGTAATTATTATTTTGGGCTGGGGAAGTTAATTAAGAAGGCCCACTACTACAAAAAGCAACAATTACAATGCAACATGGCACTGTACTATTATGGCCCAAAGAAAACGCAAATCATGGAAGTGTACTCAAGATTTTGCACTTTCATGACCAAAAAAAAAAAAAAAAAAAGATTTTGCACTTTCTAACTGTTGGTACACATGCAAATCATGTTCTTCCCCGAATTGTCAATATTTAATCATTGCAATAATCTACTACTCAGTTGTCACTCCAAAGGCATCACGCATGAATCATGATAATGGATTAATGGCTCCCAAAATAGAGCTGGATGGTTGATGAATACCAAGGTAATTTCCAAACGTCATTATGCCTCTGCTTCTGGGTTTTTGCTTACTCATTTGAAATCATTAGTTATCAAACCCTTAAACATTTGGAAGTAGTTGTTATGAGTGGTTCAAGTGGTCTGAGAATTCAGGCTTTTTTTTA
>JASCZI010030457.1:13431-27980 GCA_036250425.1 Stylosanthes scabra | reverse complement strand
AATGTGTACATATAATATATATTCATTCATTACAAAAAAAAAAAAAAAAAAATGAAGAAATCAAAAATAAGACTCATACCATGATTTTTTTTTCTGTCACTTTGCATTCTGCATGATTCAAATATGTATGGGAGTATGCACCTACTATTTTACCATAGAGGTAATTTTTTTCACTATATGATTTTGAAATTTGGTCGACGCCAAATGGTGGACAGGAATTCTTAAAGTGTAAGAAATTTTATGATATTGTAATGGCTGTTATTTGAAAGAAAAAAAAAAAAAAAGCAAAACCAACCGTTGTCCTGACCTATATAAAAAAAAATGACAAAACCAACCAAAAATAAAAACTAATGTTTTTATCACCCTGAAATATATAAATTTTAATTTGGTGCGACACTGTAATAACTATAATAATATGCATGAAAAAACTTTAAATCTAGAGCATATTTTTATCTTTAAAATTTGCTAAAAAATAAAAAATATCTTTAAATTTTATTTTGTTTCTAAAGTTTCTATTTGCATAAAATATATTTATGTATTTTTTAGCGAAATTTGAAGCCATTATGAGCTAAGTTCTTAAATTTGGAGAGCTATTTTACGTAATTATAAATTTAAAAGTGTTCGAATTTAAATTTTAGAAGATATTTTAAATTTCAGTTCGATAAGAAAATGATAAAGAAAAAAACCAACAAAAAGAGATCCTCCTTAGCTTGCTCTCATCTTGACGGGAAGCTGAAAGGTATCATGCTAAAGGGTGATTCTAAGGAATGTATAGAGTTTTTTATTATCATCTTTTTACTCTTGTTATTCACTTATTTGTAGTATTATGTAGTTGTGTCTTTATTTCTTTTGTTATCACCGAGTGCTAGACTTTCTTCCATTTGTGGTTAGAGCACAAACAACTATCCAAAAACAAATGTCACTAGAGTATTACAATATCTTATTTTGATATCAACTAACTACCATTGTCTCTCATAACTACTTGAAAAGATTTTATACAATTCCTCCTTAGCTTTATTTTCTTACTATCAAATCAATATGTATGTGTTCTAAAGCTATCTAGAGCAAGCAATGTTGATTGGCGAAAGTGATAGATGAAGGAACTTATTGTCCAATTCCAAAGGTAGCTAGGTACAGATGAAGAGATGAAATTGTGAAGCTCCAATCTTTCCATGATTCCATCAATATATATTAATAATTCATCTGCATTTGACATGTAATTTGTTTAAAGGCCAGAATTTGGTAACCTAATGACATTAAAATCCAATATTTCTATAGCATTGTATTTTGGGTCAAAAATGGACCTATATCCAATAAAAGGCAAAGGTTAAGTCCTGAGCCAACTCTTGCAACCCTAAAAGAATATTTCACATTGGATGTCACTCTCTTTAAAACTGACTAAAAGCCTAAAAGACAAAGGGCAATAGTTATGGAATCTTATTATTAATGTACAAATGATAACTGCTCAAGTATCAATGCACACATTAATGGCAATAACTTCATCTTATTGTCAATGCACAAAGTCACACTATAAAAGGGAGATGTCACCAAATGGTAAGCTAAGTTCATTTTCTCACTCCATAACATCTCATACTCTGCTGACGTTGAACGTCGGAGTGTCCTTTCAGGTGGTTTTCCTGGCACCCTCGTCCACTCCTCCGGTGGAGCTCTTCCCAGATTCCGGCGAAGGAACTCAGAAGCCAAGCAACCCCTCACCTCGAACCACTTCTTCAGTATTCCTGATACGGAAAGATATCAGAGATTAAGTAGTCAAATAGCTCCGATAGTCTCAGCTTAAATCGACCTCACAAGCACTTGAGTATCCTAATAACTCATCAGGTTCGGAAATCAGCTAGCTACCGAACATAATTATATAAACTAGTTATGCTGAGATATATTGCTGAGATATAATATATCTAAGCGCAGTAGGACAATAACCTAACATAATAAGCTAAAGAATAATTAATCAGAATTTGTCACATAAATATATAGCACAGTTGAGGCACATGTAGAGGCAGTTGATGAGGTAGGTCAAGGAAGCTATAGAAATTAATGAAAATCAATTAAAGCAACTGAGCATTAATGTTGACTAGATAGATAGTCATACAATATTAAATCAACTTTGAATTTTTCATATCATCCTATATGAATTGAAGAAGATGATTCAAGAGAGAATTAATTAAAACAAGCTAAGCAGCCACACTATATATGTATAGCTACATGCCTCAGTAGCAGTATAGATATAAATTAAATATTCCAAGCCACCAAACTAATTAAGAAAATTAAAAGTGCAGCAGCTGTCAAACACAAAGCACCAGCTTCATCATTGATCAGGACACTACAGTAGAAGAAGAAGAATTATTGATCCCTAAGCAAATTAAAGCTCTCTTATCATCATCGCTGACACATTGATAGAGATTATGTAAAACCATAGACGATGATATGTTAAAACAGACGGAGTATGATAATAACTATGTTTAAATAACAACACAATCGTGTCTTAGAGCGATGATAATGGTGATTAATTGAGAGGGCGAGGGTAGTAGTCGATGGAATCAAGCCAAGGATTGTTCCTAGAAGGCTTGTTGATTCGGCGCATGGAGCGCCAAACAACGCTATTGCACTTGAATCCAGAACCAAAAGCAAGTTGCCAAACACGGTCTCCTCTCCGAACCCTTTCCTTGGCCTCCAAGTAAGCAAGCTCATACCAAATGCTGCTGCTGGAAGTGTTGCCAAAGCGGTGAAGAGTCATCCTTGATGCCTCCATGTTCTTGTCGCTGAGCTCCAGATTCCTCTGGAGCTCGTCCAGGATGGGCTTGCTCGCCGCGTGCACGCAGAAGTGCTCGAAGGCGAGCTTGTAGTCAGGTATGTAAGGCTTCTTCATTGATGGTGAAGAGTTTCCACCCTCGGATTTGCCGCCAAACAAGTGCCTCCAGACCAAGGTTCCAAAGAATATGAGCTGCTCGGAGAAGGGTAGCACCAAAGGACCAAGTGTGGTGATGTTTGTTTTCAGTGCATCACCACCGATTTCAATCAAGTCCTTGCTAATCTTCATCCCCTTGAATTTTTGTTCATCTTCCTCTTGGTACACACACCTGTTTATGGAAAATTAACAGTCATATATTAAAGGCAATAAGAAGTGAAAAAGTAAAACTAAAATAGAATAAGGAAGGCAAAGCGTTGCGATTTAAAAAAAAGTCAATTTTTAACTATTCAAGTAACTGATTTGAGCATCCATGTTATTTGTCTAATCCATCCATAACACATTTGTAGATCACCGTTTAATTAGATCAATTACAGATTGATGAGGAATTTTTGTATTGTGAATAGCCGCTTATTCTGACTATTATTGTTCTAGAATATATATAATTATTATATATGTTGATGGATTAGTACTAAGCATAAAATGGATAACATCAAGTTGCTACTTTGTTTATGATTGTGTTGTCAATTTTTGGTGTCTCACTAGCTGGTTTTGTTTAGGGAAGGGGTCCTCAGAGTTGATATGCTTGGTAGGTTATTAATTAGACGGTTGCACAGTTGAACGCGAATGTCAACCCAGAATAACGAACCATTGATTAAGAACATGCATGGACTCAACTTGCATAACATATCGGGTATCTCTATTCGGAGGACCACAACAAAGTTCCTTCTATCTTTTTTTTTTTTTTTCCTGAAAAGTTTATTAGAGTAATTTTTTTAAAAAAAAATTCACCCAATAAAGAGGAAAAAAAAGAAGAAAACCTTATAAGGACAAACGAAAAAAAAATAAAAGATTGATTATTATTTATTCTAATGTAAGAAAAACATAAAAAGTAGTTAGTTAATTATTGTTCAAATTGATATTGATAATATAATATAATAAGCAAAGGATAAGATAAAATGTCAGTCATCATTTATATGAATATAAATAGGAAAATTATAGAAAATTTTCATTCATATAAATAGGAAAATTATAGAAAATTTTCACTTGATAGTCAATGGGAGCCAATGAGTAATTATGGATAATAACTTTTATATTATGTTGATGATAATATTTTTAATTTTGAATTTATTGGTTTTCTAATTGGTTTTCGTAACACTACTTATATATGTATAATTTAATTTATTTTTATATGTATTTTATATTTTAATATATATTTTAGTATTATAATTTTAGTGTAGAATAAATTTAAGGGAAAAAAAAAGCCATTTATTCAGTGACAAAACTTGTGGAATCTGCCTAATAATAGTATATAACTATGTAGTACATTCCTTCAACGGTTCAACTTCCTTGCATCCCTTCTTAATAAGTTAAGTTAGGCAATTAGCATTGTTAGTTTAAAAATTAGTTGCAATTATAAAAGAGGCTGCTTAACCTACACGGAAAGCTAATTATACAGTTTTTTTTTCTTTTAATATGATGAACTAATTATAAAGCTTTTATTTGTTCTTAACTTTGGAGATTAGAAAAAAATATTTATATGAAGAAAATAATGTGCGCAAAATTACTTTTTACTTATATATAATATTTATGTAAAATTCTTGGATTAAAAAATAACTAATTAATCATTAAACCACTAATTATTGAAGGAAAATAGAATTGAGAAAACAAACCTGAAGCTGCGGTCATCGGCACCTTTGTGAGTACGAACAATATGCTCAAGACGATACTTGGCGCGGCTGTAGTCACGGCGGCGATTGGAGAGCAAAGTGGCGGAGCAACCCATACGAAAGAAACAGTTTGGAATAAGCATGGACCTCTCTTTCCCCTGGTACCAATTAAAGCCAACCATCTCAGTGCTAACAACAACCGCATAGTTATTAGGGTTTGACTGAAGAATATCCCTCGCCAAATCAACAGCTATAATCCCCGCACTGCAACCCATTCCACCAAGATTGTAGCTCAGAATGTTTCCCCTCATCTTGTAATGGTTTATGATCATGGCTGAGAGCGATGGCGTAGGGTTGAAGATGCTGCAATTCACCACCAAGATGCCCACGTCCTTTGGGCGGACCCTGGTCTTCTCGAAGAGTTCGTCGAGGGCGCCGAACATGACGGTGGAGGCCTCCGCGCGGCCTTCTTTCATGGTGGCGGTGTTCTCGTTGGAGGCAATAACTGCTTTGGGGATGTATGTCTCGTCGCCTATGCCTGAAGACATCAAGATCCTCTTTTGAAACTCCAAGCTTCCTTCATCAAACTTGCCTGATTTCCTTGCTAGCTCGATGAACTGCTCCTTTGATACCTGAACATGTATTTTTCATGCAAATTTTGGTTACAATTTCTTAACATTTTAATTGAAATAAAATTCACTCAAAATGCAATCAAATCATTTATTCTTTTCATTAAACAAAAAATTATTTCAACATATAAAATAACATCAAAATAAATTTTTATTTGACATTAAAATATATATTTTTTTAATATTATTTGTAAAATTGTTGACTAAAAACCACCTGTAATCAGTTAGATTTGTTTATATTTTAATTTCTTACCATTCAACTATGGACAAATATCATTCTTTTTTCATCTGATCTTTATGTGTTAGTATTTCTTGATATAATTATTAGTAGACCAATTTTCTTATGGTATAATTTTGGTGTTAAATTTATGGAATTTTTAAAGTATTTAGTATTTTAAAAATTGTTTATTTTTATATCTTTTAAATTAAATACTAAATTTTACCAACAAACTAATTATTAATCAAACAAAAAGTTTCAAAAGACATTGGTTAATAAGACTTTCAATAAAATAAACAGGTAAGACCTTATTTAGACCATTGTTAGAAAAACCTCTATAGTTATCTCTCTCTTCTAAGTCCATTTAAGAATAACAGTAGTTAAAAATGTTAACGAAATAAAAATATAATTATTATGCTTATTCTTTACTTAATACATAATACAAATTGTTACAAAAAAAAAAAAATACATAATACAAATTAATTTCTTCTTGTGAAATAATACTCCAAAACATATCAAGACATTGTTCATAAGAGTAGTGGTCACCGGTAACTAGTTATTCAACAGGTTGTAGTTTAATATAAAAATCATATAAATAAAAAATATATATTAAATTTAGAGAAGAAATGAAAATGAGGATGCAGAAAAATAATAATAATAATAATAATAATAATAATAATAATAATAATAATAATAATAATAATAATATAATAATAATAATAATAAATACCTTGAGGTCAGGTTGAGGTTGGTAGCATGCAAAATCAATGAGGTAAATGGAGCGAGGCCTGGACATGAAGTAAACAGAGAGAGTGAAAACAAAGACGCCAAACGAAGCCAAAACGGTTGCAAGATCATAGCGCGCATCTTCCCAAAGCTTCTTCCACAGATCCTCTTTGCTCAGACTACCAACCTCAGCACTGAACACCACAAGCAGCACCGGTATTGTCAGCAGGTAAATCCCATGGTTTATCAGGTAATGGTACCCCAATTTCACGTACTTCAGGTTCACCGATTGTAGAAAATCCGGTAACCGCCTCCGAACCCTCACCGAGAACGTTAACGAACCTGCATTCGGACCGCTTGACTCGATCCCCCGGTTCACTATCTCCGTTGAGAACAGATCTCTTTCGTTCTTCGCCATTATTCCCCACAACCAGCAATGTCTTATTACTTTTTTTTTATTACTATTATCAGTTTGTGATGGATGCCTCAAACTCAATCTATATATGTATTTATACTACAACTTTAACATTACTTGTGTGTATTTTAGGTTTATAAAATTGTTATCTGTATAAAAAAATACTAACTAAATTAATTATGATATATTTTTATAATAATAATTCCACGTGAACAAGTAATTTAATCAATCAAGTGTCCAACCAAAATATTTGTTGTAAGCTAAATAGAAAAGTATTTCGATGTCAAATAGAATTTTATTTAGATGCTAATTTTTATATTATTTGACATCGAAATGATATTCTATTTAGCATAAAAATAAATGGCTTGATTGACTAAAATCACTTATTCAAATAGCATTATATTTTTATAAATATATTTGTTATTTAATTTATTTTAAATATATATTTTATATTTTAATATGTATTTTATAAAACTTGCAATATTATTTCATTTGTAGAATAATACTAAAGAGATAATAATATAAAATTATTATATTTAACTTAATATTTTATAAATAAAAATGGGACTATTATAGATTTAATTTCATAATACACTCATAATGTAAAAGAATTTTATACAAATATTCAATCATTTATTATCACATCAATAAAAATAATTAATTTTTAAATTTATTATTTTTAAAATTATATAATTACATAAATTCAATTAAATAATAATATAAAACTATTTATACCAATTCCGCGTATCAAAATTAAAATTTTATTTTTTTCTCTAAAAAAACAAACTTTTCTCTTCCAAGTAGTGGTACAGTACAAGATAGTGGGTGAAAAAGAGTAAATGCTAGCACCTAATTGACGTGTGTGTAGTTGAGACTTTTCAACAGCCTTTAATTTGATCATTTAATATCAGTGGGTGCATGAGTTCAATTTCATTGTATAATGTGTACTAGTGACTCCCTTTACTTTTTCCTTGTCTCTCCCTACTTGTATTGTTAAAGATGATGAAAAAACAATAATAAGTTTGGGGTGGGATGAGTGTTATGATCCAGTTGGTTTGGTTTTATCTCTTGCGATGAACAATGAATGTCACATCTTAAACGGCCCACCAGCTCCTCTAATGCATACAGTTGGTACAGTTTAGGTTCTCTTCTCTTATGGGTTTCCATCTTTATCCTTTTGAAGTTTGAAACCATTATTTCTCTTCTTCATCAAGAGCTGTATCTGTGTGTCTCAATTAAATTCTCCCATGTTATATATTAGACCACACCTTTATTATTGTTGCAGCTTTTACATCCTTTCTCCAGAACATACATTTCCTCTTAACCTTTTACCACGACTTTTTTATCTTCTACAGTAAATAATTATCATATATACTGTTACTTATTAACCCAGCAGATCTTTTTATTATAATTAATTAATTATTATTGTACAAGAGTTTTTCTAAATTGTTATATATGACACCAAATTAAATACAGATGTGGCACTAATAATGAATAGAAAAACAAAAGGAGAAATGCTATTTAGTAATTTTTCATCTTTATGATTTAAAAATCAATTATAATTTCTTAGAATTTATTTTAAATTAACGGATTTATTTTTAGGATTTTAAATTTGTATTTTAAATGTTGGAGAAACAATGTGTACAAAACATTGAACCTATGTATGTGTTTGTACTTTGTTGGGTTGAAATTAGTTATTTTTTCTGTTTTCCCAACCCGACAGTCCTCCATTTAGGGGTGTATTGTTGGCTAATGGTTGTTGTATATATAAAGTGGAATTTGAACTTTCGACACTTATTTAAACGGATCAATGAACTAATTATTATATTAACCTAAATTTATTGCAATTAGTTATTTGAATTTGTATAAAACATGCTGGATAAAAACTGAATTTATTGGATACCTAATTGAAATTGTTCGGCTGGTTATGGTGGTAATCCAGTGCAATAAAATAATGACAGCAAAAAAATAGCCAATGTGATGGTTGAGAATGGAGATTAAAATTAATCACTAATAAAGATAAGGATAATGACATTCCCTGGATATTTGGTTGCAAGAAGCACATTTAAAAAGAAAATTTTATTAGGTATTTATTTTGATAAATAAGGTCACAAAGCTTTATTTCAGTTTCAGCTGAAATAATTAAGCCTATAGCAGACCTACCAAGACATATAAATGATATAGATGAAGCCATTCAAATTAAAGCATATAACGCAAGTGAGAATCACATGTGAAAAGGTTGTTTCGGTACAATCTTCCTTAATTTGAACACAATCATATGATTGCAAACCGCACATTGCATAAACCAAATTATTGTCTAATTCATGAGCATCAAAAGTTACTTCAACAATTGAATCTGAATTGCCATGTCTCTAACTTCGTAACCGATCTTTTTATATAACAGCTTGCGACAAAAAAACATTCAGTGTGTATTTGATTTAACTTTTGTAAATTGAGGTTGAGTTTAACTTAATTCTACTAAAAATGATTTTAATTATAATTAAGTTTGTTTCAACGTGATTTATGTTTGGATACTCTAATTTAAAAGTGATTATAATTGATAAGATATTGTTTGAATAACAAAGATCAAAATCACTTTTAGATATGAAATTACTAAAAGGGTAAAGATTATATTAAATTATAATTAATTAATATTATAACATATTATAATTTTTATAATTAGAGGTTATTAAATTATAACATATTAACATTATATACATTATATACTTCAGTTACACAAAATAATATCAATTACACAAAACTAATTTACATCTATTTTTTTTGACACTCAACCATACAAGTAATATATTCTAATATTTCTAAATAAAAATTATCTACAGCTAAAGTAAATAGCAAGAAGAAGGATGAAAAATAAAGTACTAAAAAAAAAAGAGAAAACACATAGATTTGTATTTTGTTGTTTTTTATCATGTACTCTAATATACTCTTTTTTTTTAGAATTGGAACAACGATACTAAAACAGAGAGAATACTAATACTGTATTATTCTATTATAAAAAATCATATTATAAACGTTACACAAATTTACTTCAACATGGTTTATATGGCAACAACAAAATAATATCAATTATACAAAACTAATCTACAATTAATTTTCATAACACTCAACTATACAAGTAACATATTCTAAAATTTCTAAATAAAAAATATTTAATAAGTAAAATCATGGCAGGAAAAAGAGATTTACCTTGATTATTTGAATATTGAAAAACTGGAGTACTGGAATGAGTGGAAGCGCAGATAAAAAAGCCAAGGCAAAAAGTGAAATAAAATAAAAACAGAAGATGAAAGAAGGTGAAATAGGGTTGCAGCTAAAGATAGAAGATGAGAAAGATGGTAGTTGTGAAAAGTAAAGAAGATCACCGTATTGAAGATAAGAAAAATAAAGAAGGGTAGTTGAGATAATGAACTTTATATTCAATTCTCAACGGTAAAATTTGAATGCAAAAGCTACACACTCTTGCTTTTAGAAAAGGCGCGTTTAAAGATATAATCGCGTTAGAAAAAAAGGCATCCAAACAAATTTGGTACAGCGTTCAAGGCTTTCCAACGTGCTTCTACGGTGCCTAAAGCTAAACCAAACATGCACTCAATGGTGCTTCCCAAATGAATTGAGTTTCCTGGATTGCTTCCTCAAGGGAAAAGATTATCTTTTAATACTTTATAATTTCACATAAACTTTATCATAAATTGTTTCAAAGTTGACTCTGAAAAAAAATGAGATAGATCATAGAGTACATAAAGGAATCACAATAAGTGTGAACATCAACTTACTGTAATAATTTTATTCAAGTTGTGATCAAAGCAGACAACCCATTAGCCATCAATTTATATCAGTCATTCTTTTTTTTCTTTTGGTATTGATTTTTTTTTTTTTTTTTGGTTTACTCTTTTGGTATTGATTTATATTAGTCATTATTAGCCTAGTCAAATAGGTGAATCATTTATTTTTTTTGGTGAATCACTTATTTAATAATTCATTTCGGGATATTTTTTACAGGCTATTTGCAAGTTATAATTCTCATGCACAACTATAAGACTAAGTGGGTTAAAATTTAGGCCCAGAATGTCTCTATAGTCCAAACTTCTCTAAGTAAGAAAAAACAAGAGGCAACAAACACCACTTTCTGTGGTGAGGCTCTGAGGCTAAGTGGTAGACATGTAAGCCTCTAAAACCACATATCCAGGTTCAATACTCACCGGAGGAAGTGAGGAACCATTTAGTGTTAGAGTGTGTGTGAGTTGTATGTCCCAAAAAAAAAAAAAAAACACCACTTTCTTGTCCAAAAAAAACCCATTTTTAAGAGAGTAGAAAAGGAAGGTGTTATCCTAAATTGGGAATTACAGATTTACAGTGAATTATATATTCATCTGATTTTGGGGAAACAAGGAAGCTTCTTATATGGCCTCTCTCTCTGATAGTGATATATATTAAGAAAGGGACCAATATTAATTATGAAGTTGATAAGATCAAATTATCAAAGTCAACCTGCCAAAGTAGAACAGAAGTCTCTAGTTATGCCAATATGATTTTTGTAAGAATGCAGATAAGGAAGCAGCTCTCCTAAAGAATTGGAGAATAACTAAAGAAACCAATAGCCATTATGCATAACTTCAAGAATGATGGACATGTGACCACTCAGAATTGATCCACCAAGAACCAGCCATAAAATCTGACTCAAACTTGTTATCACTGCTTAGCTGGATGGTTTTAGTCTAGTTAAGAAGTTTGTGACAACTGGAATATGGTGAATCCTAAGGCAATGAACAATAATAATTAATAAATGACTGTTTCCTTTAATAGTATTGTGTTTCCTGTCACCAAACTATTCCATTCGATGCACAGTTTCCTTTGTGAAAATCAAATACAACCTGTCTGGAAAAGAAAAATGAAAATACCATTGAACATTCAAAGATTATAACTTCATCCTTTTATCACAATTCATCAATATATTAACAGAATATAACAAATCAAGAAACTTGTCTCCTCAAATGTGATTGACAGAATGATAACCTCTAACTCTCAAATGGCCGATCTGCATGGCTTCAATATATGATAAGATTGGATGTTGCACATACCTAGATAAAATTTACCCAATATCAAATTTGTTTGTGAGAGCTTTAAACAGATAAGGCAAAGGATTAGGGATTGTTGATAAAGACAGGATCCATGCATTGTGATCATCAATACTCCAGCTTAAACAGGTTCAATCTCCTTTTGCAGAAAAAGTAACATCTGTTCATTCATTGATGCACACCAATCAACCGTGAACCAATTTACTTTAAGCCTTTCAGGTAAAGGACCACAATGTCATGCTACAGCATTGACTACACATGATCATCAATTGTTTCCAGCGGGTTCTGACTTCTGAGGCATGGTTTAATTTGTCCAGCTACATTGCACCTTCTTCGGATGGGCTTCATTTAAGCATCTATTAAAGAAAAGAAAACAAGGACAATGATAGAGCTTAGTAAACTATCATGTTCATACTTAAATAAGCATAAAGGGTATCACAGGCCACACTAACTTAAGTTTTTACCTACTATCACTAATTATTTCTCTAAAATATAAAGCAGAAACTTTGACTTAAGACATAGAATATAATACAACAGACAAACCAAACCGCATACATGTGCTTGAGACAATTGGATCGGGTGGAATTACTTACCAGCCAATCAAAATGGAAAAAAAAAGTTCTTAAACAAATCAGCATGTCACGTTAACATCTGCACATTCTCTCAACCTTCAAGAATTATGAAAATTTCGATATTCACAGGAAATCTCTTCAACATCCATCTCAGAATTGTCCATAGGTAAAGGATCCTCATAATCCACAGAACCCTGCAGCTCAAGCTGCACGTCCAAGTCCTCTACTTCAGAATCACTCTGGATCAAACCAATATCGGCTTCTACATCCGACATGTCACTGAGTGTCTCAAACTTCTTCTTCCTCCCTCTATAACCAACAAGCCTCATGACTTTTTCCCTCCACAGGACCAAGGGGCATTTCTCAATCAGCTCCGCACCATCATATGCTTCACTCAAGAACACACTAAACCTCTTCCCGCGCTCGGAGACATAGAAGATGCCAATGTGCTTCAGAAGAATCCTCATGAGCTTCTGAGGCATCACCATCTCCCAACGAAAGTGAGTGAGGTGATCAGTGACCAGTCTCTTCTCAATGGTGAAGCTAAGAATCTCATGCATAACAGCAACGGCCCTCTTATCGAATTCAAGAGAACCAGCCTTGAGACCGCTAGCATCAGCATAGGGAGACAAATAAGCCCTCTTTTGAAAATCTTCAATCTTTTCACTATAACGATACACCCTTTTATAATTTGAAGGGAATTTCAAAGGGAATGGAAGTGAAAGCATCCCAGGAACATCTACATTGGTGGCAGTGGATTCAGTTACACCTGTAACCTTCTTCTCTAATTCCGTTATTGCCCAATTAGGGTTCCAATTCACAAGCTCCAAGCACTCAACTTGATCAATGCCATTAAAGGACTTCACAACCCTAAAATGCTGGGGATATTGGTGCACCCAATTAGCCCTAAAATCCATAGGCAAACCAAAATCCCTTCTGAAATGAGCAATCTTCTCCAACGGGAGACGCTTATCCACCGACATCATGAGCAACCTCGTAACGTGTTCCGCGGCCTTATCAGAATGCTGCTCCAGAACCTTCTGTTCTTCCTCCAACAATTCGTCGGCCTTCTGCGTCAAGCCGCACCAGAGGACCCCCTTGCGATCCTTGTAGAGGTCAAAGAGATTCGGCGTCTTTCGAATGAAATCGGAGATTCTATGTGGCTTTGGGAGATTGATCTGCTTACGATAGTTTTCGAGGGATCGAACGGGGATAATCATCTCGGGCTGTTGCTTCAGAAGCTCAATTAAGAAGAGGATTTTAGAGAATATCTTCCACCTCTCGGTTACGATCTCAAGATCATTGACCCTCTTCTGCTTGCTCCTGTCTTGAACCCTCTTGCTGGTGGTCATCCATCGACGGAAAAGAATTGAAGCTCCCACGAGGTTCTTCGCTGAGGGCTTTAACGGAGGTTTCAGCATTTAGAAGCCTCTTAAATGAAAATATCACCAAATCAGAATTTTACAAAGTAATGTTCAATCTTTATTATTATTATTATTATTATTATTATTATTATTATTATTATTAGATTGATTCAGTCTAACAGAACCACTGGAAAGTGAGTGTAGCAAAGTAATAAAGTGACTCACAAAGCAGCGGAACTCGCACGGAGGCAACGAGAGAGAGAGAACTGAGAAGAAGAAGAAGAGAGCATAACAGCAGCAGCAGGTGCACCGCGAAGCTCGGAGGAGGCGGCGGAGTGTAGAAGGAGAGCACGTCGGCGGTAACAGAGAGAAGTGCCCACAGTACGGCGGAGCTCGCAACTTTTGCTTGCAAACTGCTTGTGAAAATGCGCCTTACAACTTTTTTTTTTTTGGTCGTGCTTTCTTTTTTTAAAAAAAAAAATTAAAACGGGTCTTTATGTATGAAAGAGCTTTTTTTTTATATGGCGTAGAACTTTTTGTCTTAAAGTTTAGGCCCAAACGTATTACATTTGGACCGAAAATAATTGTTTTGTTCTATTTAATACCCACGCCGTCTCCTAAATGGGCTACTTTATTGCAATGAAACTGCTTCTTGGCCAACAGCCCAATAATATTAAAACGTTGTTGCACAAAAAAAAAAAAATGAAGTTTCTTAATAAAATAAAATAAAAACGAAGTTTCACCAAAATATATATATATATGAGGGGAGTTCCATTTACAGTGTAAGTGGCTTTTAGTTACACCCATTAATGTCCATCAGATCTGAATTAAAAAAATAAACGGTAGAAATTTGATGTGTAATTAATTATAATTTTCATTTCCAAAACTTTTTCACTTTCATCTCTCTTACTTTGCATGCGCTCTCCCTTTTTCCTCC
>JASCZI010030457.1:0-13332 GCA_036250425.1 Stylosanthes scabra | reverse complement strand
AGCATCTATATCCATTATTTTTTTTTTTTTTTTTTTTCTGAAATAAATAATAAAAGTTAATTAGTTAAGGAAGAAGATGAAAAAAACTTATGGAGGGAAAAGGGGGAACGCGTGCAGAGTAAAAGAGGGATGAAAGTGAAAAAGTTTGGGGAATAAAAATTATAAGGCGGCTACTCCAATGAATACGAAGAAAACATCGTCAGCTGAAGATGAAAGACTAGAGCCACTTAATTTGGGGCACGTGTCCTGGTTGAAGGTGAAATTAAAAAACTATCAATGGGTTTGGATGGACCGGATTAGGCATAACCACCCAATAAAGTAAATGCTGAAAAAAAAAAACCCACTATCGCTATCTTAAATATCACTTTCTATTACAGACCGGCCCCCAAGACCCAATCCACTTAAATAAAGGCCATAAGTAATAAGGCTCGCAGAGGTAGGAATCAAGTCATATCTGGCAAGATATGATATGATTACAACAAATCCCATACAGATCTCCACCACCTAACACTATATAAGCCCCCTCAAGATACGTGTTCTCTAACCCTATCCCCCACCATATTTGACATAGGAACCCCATAATCCTAATCTTTGGGGTTCTAGGGCTATTCTTACACATATCAATCTCCTTCTCGGTTATAGTCCTCGATTATGCCGGAGAGCTTAACTACCGAAGGCACATCTTCTTACTTTGATCATTGAGGCTCGGCACCCCATTCAAAGTTCTTTGGGCAATCGTTAAGTGACCCGACTTTAACATTGGCGCCGTCTGTGGGGACTCTCATATTCAAAGGATAGAAGTATAGTGCAAAGGTTCTGAGCGGAAGATGGAGGAAATACCAAATCCTAATCTGAACGAGGAGACCAAAGGAAGCAACATTCCACCGGAAGTAACTCCTACCAGTATCAAGGGAAAACCCTTTTAATTACAAGCAAGCTTCAGGTGATATCCGAAAATTTCATCTCTCAAAATTTTATATTATAAATCATCAGTTGAAAATTCAATAGCGATTACTTATTAGTAATTGCACTCGAAACGTGGAGAACATTTAACTTGCTGCAACATCGTATGCTACTTTAAACAATATTGATACAAATTATATTATAATAATAACCATAAGAGGTGCATAAATGTTCTCATGGTTCTTTTTAGTATTTATTTTTTAATTAAAACCAAGTGCCCGGAACGTATTTAAATCCATTGATAGCAAGCCTTATTATTACTCTGTGTCCTTCCTATACTAGTAACAAATAATTATTGAAAAACAAATGAAAAATGGTTTGCATAAATTTATTTGGCGGCTAATTGGTTTATAGTCCAGAAAAATCTGCTCTTTTGCCGTTCTTTTGTTCTTGCGTATCCCAAGTTTCAGGATCAAACCATCGGAAGCAAAAAGTCGAAAACGTAAAAGAAACAAACCGCCACAAGCTACGGGCATTTTTGTGCATACAAAGGAGAACTCGAAGCCATCGGAAGAAACTCCGCATAGCCACTATCATGGAAAAAAAAACTGGCTGCCGCGGAGAGGACAGTTAGAAGCTACACAATCAGCTACTTATTACCTTCTCATTCATCAAAAAGAAAAAGAAAGTCAAGCCCGAAGCTTCAACAAAAAAAAAAATGATAGAAGATAAACCTCATAAAAAGGTGAAAATGCCCAACTCAGAAAAAAGAAGAGCCAGGCTTCAAAAAAAAGCAAAAAAAGGCCCAAAGTGAGCGGTGAACCAAACATTCACAAAGGCAGCAAGATCAAAAAGAGCGGTGAACCAAACATCGACGGCACCACCCCGGACTAATTCCTCGGAGGATAAGAAGCCACATCCGAAACCGAGCGGTGAACCAGACACCAAGGCACCACCCTGGACTGATCCCCCAGGGGATGAGCTGCCACATAACTAAGCACCACCCTGGACTGATCCTCCAGAGGATGAGCTACCACATATTTAAAATGAGCGGTGAACCAGACACCGAGGCACCACGCCGGATTAATCACCCAGAGGATGAGCTACCACAAAGATAAAGCAGTCCAAGTAAATGGACAAAAAAGCTAAATAAAAAAATATCCCAAACAAAGGGATCACAAAAAGCACTATCTAGAAGCTGCTTCGCAAAGAAAAGAAAAGTCATAAAAGAACATGTGGATAGACGAAAACGCAAAATTCCTTCTCCACGAAGAAAAGGGAAGCAATCAGCAACAATACCACAACAGGAAAAGCTCAAAAGGTAAAACAGGCAGAATATAAAATCAGGGCTTATGTAGCTAAGATGTTTTCAAAGAAATGCCTAGAAGTAATTTTAAAACTCGTAAACTTGAGGTTATAACCTCCAAGCTTCGAGCCAGAGCATATACATACATGAAGATATTCATCTCGAAGACAGGATACAGAAGTCAAAATCATGATCAAAGTGAGGGAACTCATGGAGTCAATAGCCTCTATCCAAAATAACTATATGAAGAGCACATACTCCATGCACACGAGCCTAAAAGCAAAGAAGACAAGGAAAACACTTTCGAATCAAAGAAAGCATCAAGAATTACCTCAGAACTTAGAATTACTATGTTAAAAAAAATGAACATCAACAAAAATAAACAACTGAAAAATAAATTATCCCCTCCGAGAGGGTCCACGGAAGATCCCCGCGAAAGAGAGCGTGATATCAACATAAAATCATGACATCCGGGCTAGTCCCCCATGGGAGAAAGCGAGATAGTCGTATAAAATCAACCCGCCGAGGTGAACCCCCACAAGAGGGAATGATTATGCAACGAAGTCAATCTTCATCCTTAGTAGAAAAACATGCATTAATAATCCCCGGGAGGAAAGACTAATGATGAACGGAGTCGATCTTTATCCTCTGTTACAAAGCATGTTGATAAGATTTAGAAACAAGTTGTCATGCGCACTATCATGTCAGTCCTCACAACTAGTTCTCTCTCTTCCAAATATGGCATGATCCTCAAGCACCTATTAGCGCGAAGGAAGAGAAACATACTCTTTTTCTAAAGTGATAACCAATAAAGTTATTCCAAAAAAGGAGCACCAATTGTACAACTTCGAAAAAGTTGGATGTACTAGAAAAGCATTCACAATGCTTGGCAAAAGTCCTTGTCAACTAAAAATTGAAAGTGCACCTCCAAGTACACCAAATTCAATTCAGCACTTTGTCCACTGGCTAACAGAGAAAGTGCGCCCGAAGCACTTACATGCAAAACTTTACCACCAAAGAGTCCCATATCCAATCGTGCAAGAAGCCGAAAGAAACTCTCCGGAGATACCTAGACCATTTCAACATCGAGTGCACATAGATCGAAAGCTTACAATCATAAGCAGTACTCAGCTCTTTGGTAAAAAACCTAAGAGAAGACACAGCATTCGTAAAGAGTCTAACAAAAAGACCCCCAAAGTCTATGGAGGACACCCAAGAATGCTCCCACAACTATATGCAACAAGAAGAGGGCTAGAGGGTCGTGAAAACTGATCGGAACAAGAAGGACAGTGCCCGAAAGGATCAATTCCGGGAAAGAAAAGGACGAAGGGGCAAAGACCCAATAAGTCGTACTACAACCCCCTCAACATATCCCTAACCCAGTTTCTATGCGAGGTATCGCAAGTCGAAAGAATCCCAGCTCCAAGAACCATAAAAAAATGTGCATAGAGGGGACAGAAACTTGTATTACAAATACTACAAACAAAATGGGCACGGCACAGAAGAATGTAGCGACCTTCTCGGGTTTGTCGAGTAAGGAGATGTTACGGACCGGCCCCCAAGGTCCAATCCATTTAAATAAAGACCATAAGCAATAAGGCCCACAAAGGTAGGAATCAAGTCATATCTGGCAAGATATGATATGATCACAACAGATCCCATACAGATCTCCACCATCTAACACTATATAAGCAGGGGGCAACACCCCCTCAAGGTACGTGTTCTCTAACCCTATCCCCCACCGTATTTGACCTAGAACCCCATAATCATAATCTTGGGTTTTTAGGGCTATTCTTACACATATCAATCTCCTTCTCCGTTATAGCCCTCGGTTACGCCGGAGAGCTTAACCATTGAAGGCACATCTTCTTACTTTGATCATTGAGACTCGGCACCCCATTTAAAGTCCTTTAGACAATCGTCAAGTGACCCGATCTTAACACTTTCCCGTTTCCACCATCAAGTCTAATCTTCTTCAAATTACAGATGTTATATCACAAGCTTGGCTTTCAATGTCACTTTCTCTTTCCAATAGCAACTAATAAATATCCATTAACAAGATATATTCACTAAACAATACCTTTGATTGAAACCATATCAGTTCAAGTGCTACAATCCTCTCATATTTACTTCACTGTCACTACAACTTCAAAGATTCCCAACTACAATCCTCTTTCAGTTCAAGTGCTACAAGAAGGTTGGTCACATGAAGATCGTCATTTTGAGCAAGAACTCTCCCCCAACCCAACAAAGCCCTCTCAATGTTATTGACAAAGTTCTTCTCAATTTAGTTGGCACACCATGAGCTCTTTAGATTTCCAGAGCTCTTTTGGGACTTTGAAATTTAATTCAAAGGAAGAAAAAGAAAAAAAAAATTAAAACTAATATTTTGAATTAATTTTTGAAATTTTCAAATCAAACTAGATATTTACCTCAACCTAGTTATACTTTCGCTTGAATTTCATTTCTAATGCATTAATGAACCAATTTTTTTTTTTTTTTTTTTTTTTGAGGAAGGAAAGACCAGCTAAAGGGAAGAAAAAGAAGGAGTTGAGAGAGGGCGGAAAGTGCGGAAATGAGAGAATGGGTAGCAGGAAGAGGGGGTGAAGAAGATGAGGGAAAAGAAAAGGGAGAAGGGAGTGGGGAGGGCCACCGCCGGGTTTGGGGGTAGCAGCCCTCCATAGTCCAAAGGGTGGTTACCGTGTTTAGTGATAGAGGAGAGAGACTCATATTTGGGTTTTCATAATGAACCAATAACGTTGGTTGAATCTAAAAATCAATAACATTAATTGAACCTAAATTAATAGGAAAATTCTGTAATGCTTACTATGTTAGTAAGCATGTCACATGATGACTATATATGCCAAATTATAAATGGTAATATCTAAAGTAATCTAATGTATCATGATGCACAATAATATTAATTCACTTGGAAGACTTTGCTTTGGTCTGCAATAAATAGACATTGGATTTGCTGCACATAATTCTTTTTATGTTAGACCAAAAAATAAGTTACTAGATCAATTAATAGTTTGAAGTTTTGACTGATGGACTTGTAGTGTTTTGACAAGAAAAATACCAATCAAAAATAAAATGTAGTTCACCTATGTAAAAATCCAAAGGAGTTCAGCCAGCAAAAAAGAAAACAAAAAAGTTGTTAAAAAAAATTCATATGGTTCTTCTATTATTATTATTATTATTATTATTATTACTATTATTATTATTATTATATTTAGCAATTTAATTATTAAACACGGTTATATGTTATGTTTAAAAATTAAATTTTAAAAATATTGAGAAAATTGATCTAAATTTTATAATTTAATTAAATTTTAATTAAAAATACAAATAAATTACAATTATATAATGATAAAATTTTATAATTTAATTAAATACATAATCATTTATAATTATATTAATAATCCTATCTTATATTTTTTTTTTTGACTTATCCTATCTTATATTTGAAATTAAAAGTTTTTAAACAAAATTAAAATTCCTTATTTTTAAAATTCTGCAGCATCAACTCTGCATATCATATTCATCATTTTTCAGCGTAAAAAATTGAGGTGTGGTGCAAAGATTAAAAAAATTCAAAGTCTATTGTGTAGTTATGATTATGAACAAAACAAAATTTAAAAAACATTTATAATCATTATTAACCCATCATAAACCTCTCCTCATTATAAACTTCCCCTCATTGCCTCATTACAAAGTGATTTGCATTTTCTTTCTTTCTCACGTTTTCACTTATAAAACTCAAAATGTAAAAAAATCAAATCCTAATAACTTAATAAACCCCTGCAATTTCCTAATGACAACCATAATTAACCTTTAATCTCTCGATACTAACGGACCGTTCACTATAAAAAAGAGAGGTCTTTTTTCTTAAAAAAAAAATCTGAAAATTGGATATAAAGAAGAAGAGAGGTGAGAGACTGTGGTGAGCGACACAAACACAAAAAGGAAGAGAGGTGGAGATAGGCATCGTGAGTAAGAGAAGGATGAAGAAGGTGAACGTGGAGGAGGAAGAGTAGAAGGCGACAGATCTGGATGGAGGAGGAGACGCAGAAAACTTGAACAGGAGGAACAGACTTCGCCGCGGTGGCAATGACAGAGGAAGCAGTGGAGAGAGAAGTCGTAAAGGGAGAGCGGGGTGAAGAGAGAGAATGGTGAAGATATTAGGGTTTGCCATTTTCATAAATTATTTATATTGTTGGACAATTTCTTTATATATATTTTTTTCTTGCTGGGTGAATTTTTTGTTTTTTATATAGGTGAACTACTTTAATTCCATTCATTTTGGGCCATGATTTTGGCCTACTAACTTATTTTTTTTTATTGATGGAAGCCCAAAATAAAGCTATTCAAGTGGATTGATGTTATTATACATTATGACATATTGGACCACCTTAAGTATCACAATTCATAATTTGACACGAATAGTCATTATGAGATGCTTACTAATTTGGCAAGCATCATAGAACAACCCAATTAATAAACCAATAACATTGATTGAACTGGATAACACTCCACCATTAGATGATCAACATCTGTGTCATCTAATGATTCTCCATTGGCCACTTCAAATCTTCAGCATAAGATAGTTTTGTTTATCATCATTGGAGTAGCTGCCAAATTATAATTAATTACACATCAAATCTCTACTGATTATTTTATTAATGAGTGTAACTAAAAGCCACTTACACACACGGTGTAAATGTAACCCCAAAAAAAATAAAACTAAAATGATGTATTCTTGTAATTAAATGAATTAAGTGTCTTTTTTTATTTTAAGAAAGAAATTAAATTTTAATCATTATAAATTCTATTGTTAAATAGAAAAAGCCTTGATTAAAAATTTGATAGAAATAAAAAATAATAATATTTTTAATACATTGAATAAATAAAAAAATTTATTATGATACTTCTAAAATGTGTCAAATGTTAGTAAATTATAATTTTAATCGATTGTGTAATTGTGGATAGATAGGTATAATTTTTAATCATTAATTCCTAATGGTAATAATTACTCCGCTTCACCATACACAACACACCTTCATTTATAAGCTTAGCTTGTTTTATTTGTCACTTCTAGCATAAGAACTAAGAAGTCTAAAACTATACAAAGATGTTGCATGCTGTCCTTGAAGTGAGTAAGGCACGCTTCAAAAAGAGAATAATGATGTTTGATTATATATCCATCAGGTTTCAAATTGAAATGTTAAGCATTTTTGAATTGGACACGTAACAAATAATAAGTCCAACCTATGAAGAGCGCGTGGGAAAAAACATAGCTATTCATTTACTCTTTGGAGATTCAATATATATCAGCTACTTCATTTCAGTGTGTAATCATACTTTTATTATTATGGCCGGTGAAGCCAAGTTCAAATTTAGAATAGAATGTTCATAATTTATATAAGTTAATCGGTTAATCCATTTATAGTACATAGTTTTCCACGAGATATATTGGTTTTTTTATGTTGACTTAGCTTCAATCATATGAGTATGTAACACATATATATTGAGTTATTGACAAAAACTCTCAGTGCGTGGGAACATACAGAAACCTCTTCTCCCGTATATAATGGAATATTGATTATTGATATATGAATAATTTAAATTTTAGTTTGAGAGTTTATTCGTTGTTGTTAAATAGTTGTTCATGTTTCGGTTGCGGGTAAATGAGTTCGAAAGCTTATAAAAGTGGCAATATAAAGTCTGCATTCTTAGTATTTCACACCAAAAGTACATAGGGAAAATGCAATCATTTTTCTAAGATCCTGTTCACCGGTATTTATGCTCTAAATTTTTACAATTACATAAACAATCAAGCGAGAAATATATTTAGCTAATTTCTTTTGAAGGTACCTATGCTCTAAAAGGTATTTCCCTCCAATTTTTGGAGTTCCGTGGAACATAAATTAATCCTTAAAATTACTACGGTGAAAAATTGTTATTAACTACCACAACCTTTCCTATGAAAATAGGCGGTTCAAATACCAGATAACGACTATTTTGAATCGCCGCTAAAATTGGAATAACCTCTACGAAAAGGTTTATTATTTTGCAGCAATTCACCACTGTATGCGGATAAGAGATTGACATTCATTTTTAGTAGTAATTCGAAAACCATCGCTAAATGGCATTGGTTGAAAAAGTTGATTTTTATTTAACTGATTACAATTCTGCAGTTTAAACTCGTGAACCGCACTCCTTCATGGTATACCAACGGTGCTACAACATCATATTAGGAGCCTCTCTCCTTTGGTAATTAATTATGAAAGTTCCTTCGGAAGGATTCGAATCATGGATAAAGGAGTAGCCACCCAAGCTCCTTAAGCATATCCCAAGGAAACCCAACATTCAATACATATAATGATACTAATGTATATTATTTTGAGGGTTAAATTATACACTAGATTCTTATAGTTTCAATGCAATTGCAACCAGGTCCCTATAGTTTAAAAGTTTGTAATTAAGTCTCTGTACTCGTAAAAAAATTACAATTTAGTCCCGGTCGTTAAAAAAACTTTTAATGTAACAAAATATTCTCTAGCATATTCCATGTTGCACTCTAGTGTAATGTCATGTCACATTGGATGAAATTGTGATTGACCAAATTCCCCCATCCCATAAACTTAAGCTACCTCAAACGATGAAAGTTACCCAAATTAGAGCTATCTTCATTTCCTTTCACTTGAACTTGAGCTTCCATCAAAAGAGTGGCTCATAAAGATAAACCCTAAAGAACCCAAAAGAAGGGGTTAAAGGAAGAAGAAGACTAGACTTATTTGAAAAGAGTGTGTGATTAAGAATCCTAAAAAGAAAAAGCCCAATGAAGGAGATAATGAGGGTACAATCTTAATAACACATGACTTAATGATTTTTTGACATCAAATTCGAATAGAGATTAAATTGTAAATTTTGTTTTATAAGTATAGGGACTCAATTATAAATTTTTAAACTATAGAGACCTGGTTGCAATTCTACTAAAATTATAGGGACCTAGTGTATAATTTAACCTATTTTGAATAACTTAAATTAAACTATTATTTTTATGAATTAATTTACGTGCACTACTGTACATCTCCATACATCACTTGTCTTTTTTTTTTCTATTTTGATTTATGTGTTGAGGTACACTATTTATGTGTTACACGTAACTGTTTTTGTGCTCTCATATGTTGTGTGTTTTGTGAATTTTTCCATGTTAATGTTTACATTTTTTGTGTTGTAAATGAGATGTATGGAGGTGTACAATGATACTTATAGCATTACCGTATTTTTATTAAAATGTCTTATTAAATTGTGGTTTATAATTTATTTATTATATTTATAAAAGAATATTTTGTTAACCATAAAAATTGAAATTATCATTTTTTAATTAATTAAATTTTAATGACGTGAATTATTACTTTTATAATTTAATTTTTCTTTTATTATAATTTTATATACTAACTTACATTTGTTTAATATATTTTAAAAAACATATTTTTACAGCAACTTTTATATTGAAAAATTGCAAAAAAAATTTAAAAAAGTGTAATTTTATCATTTTTACCATGAAAGCTTTAAAATGTTAAAAAATATTTAATGTGAAAATTAAAATTTAAGTTAAAAATACGTTAAATAAATAAAAATATATTTTTTGGAGGTTTCAACCTCAACTATACTTATATTCCTACCATTTATCCGTTTCACAACAGTTCATGCATCAAGTGCCGATTAACTCGTCTATTTCACAACAATTTGAACTTTAACTGCCATCATATTCCTCTAATATTTTCATTTGAAGGCGATTTCGTTAAAATCATCGCTAAATATTGTAAATTATTGCAAAAATCATCCACTTTCTCTATTTAATAGTAGTTGATCCCATACTTTAACCCCAAATATTTTTCTCTATTAAGAGTAATTAATAAATACAAATAACAATAAAAAATGATAAATTTGATACCATACTTTAATAAATACCAAATATTTTTCTAATAATAATGCTCAAATGTTAATACTTAATATACCTGTTAGTACAAAGTAGATAAAACACTTGCTAAGAGTGCATTAAATAGTTCGGGCTTTCCACACGCACTTAACTAAGTCCAAGATTGAGCGCAAAGAGCAACATATGCGGTTCCTAGAAGTTTCCAATCGCAGTTTATAACACTTGAGAAACTGTACTGATTAAAAAACTTTTTTTTAAAAAGTACTAAATTCTCCGCCCACACTTAATATATAAATAAATAAACTCTCCAAAAGGGATAAATAAATTACTCAAGAATCTAAGCGACAATGATATAAAGGTATGAATAATATTGTTAATGATTTTCGAAGAATAACAGCTATAATAATTGGTCGCGTACACAATACACATGTATGTATTATTAATTTGTTATGTTAATTGACGCATAATAATAATAATAATAATAATAATAATAATAATAATAATAATAATAATAATAATATTAGAATGAGTCTATTTGTCACGTTACACAAATCTCTATCAATAATTTGGATAATATCATCACTAAGGACTATAATTAAAATAAATTTAAAATGATACATAATTTAATTTATCATGACAACAGTGCTGGAAGGTAGCTGATGACGTGGATGCTTACTTCATGTTGTTTTCTTACTTACCATATTCTTCATTCTTCCATTATCAAAGTCCAAATCCCTCAGCGGTCAAGCTTCTTCAATTTATCTCTCATCTCTCCGACCATGTGTATTTACTATTTACGTACTAATTATTTAACATAATAATGTGTATGTTTATATATGTTTATTTTAGTATTATAACGTGTATATAGTAGTTATAGAGAAATCCAACAAATAACGTGTAACTAATTAAGCACCAGATTATTATCAAGAAAAGTATAAGACTTATTACCAAATAATTAATGTGTATTGAGAGGAATTTGAAATAAATTAATGTGAACATACGAAATGTGTGACAATGACACAACATTAATAGATACAACACATACATTACATACATCCAAATTAAACAAGCTAAGGTTGAAATAGCATTCGTGCTTTGCACATTTTATCTAGAAAATTTTAGAACTTAAGACTAGTAATAGCTAGACATGCACATCATATTATTGGTTTTAACTAGATAAATTATATAATTTGGTATGATAATAAGATATAATCCCGTCTTTAATTAGATAATATCACATTAACAAAAATAATTTTTTTTTACATTCACTTCATAATTAATTATCAAAATAAACGAATAAATGTTATTGCATGACTGTATAAAACATTTTACATTGTCAACGTATCAAAATTAAACTATTTGTATATAAATTATAACTCGGTCTATTATTTATTCTGAACTTGTAAAATAACTATTATTACCAAATTAATGACCAAATTGTCATAACATTCAAGTCATTAATTATTCATCAACCTAAAATCTGTATAGAACACTTTCTATCTTTTGATAAGAGGACGGAGATCTATCAAGTCCTACAAATTAGATATCATCATACCTTTATGTTCTAATGATACTATACTCTTGTCTCTAATATTCTATATTCATTATTAATTCATATAATTATTTAAAGCTTTTAAATATTTTACTAACTTGAGAAACCATTTTAAAAGCTTTTGAAGAACTTTTCAACTAAGCGATCTCTCGAATCAGTACTATCACTAGGGGTTCCCTTTTTTTGTAATAATTTCAAAAGTTACCTTGAAAAGGATTTAAACCCGGACAAGAGGATTCAAGTTCCTTCACTTCAACATATCCAACTAATTATATATATATATACATATATCTAGTGATATGAATTATTTTTTTTAACATGTAAATTTTTTTTATTATATTTTTATATAATTATTTACGTTTCTTTAATAATTTAAAAAAATATATATTTTTCAACAAATTTTATCTTATAAAATTGCACAAAAAAGTTTAACACATATACTATTTTTATTTATTATTTTTACCATAAAAGTGTTAAAAAAATATATTACTTTTAAATATATATTTAAAAAAAGTTATTAACATATATGAATATTTTAATTTCATTTAGCGCCGCAAAATGTCGAGTTCATGGGCATTTAGCGGCGGCGCGGCGGTGGTTTTTGTTAAAACCAAAAACCGCCGCTAAATGCCCAGGAGCTAGACGTTTCGCGGGGTTGCAACAGAAATCGTCGCTAAATTTCCAAAACAGATGAGAAATGTATCTATTTAGCGGTGGTTGCAACAGAAACCGCTGCTAAATGTCAAAAACTGATAAATGTACCTATTTAGCAGCGGTTGGGCCCAAACTGCTGCTAAATTCAAAAACTTAGTAACATATTGTAAAGATCGCCGCTAAACAACCGTCACTATCTGCCGGAATTGTTATAGTGAGTTTACTTCGGTTATATGTGCCCTACCAAAATTTTTTAGAGAATTAATAACACCTCGACAAGTTATTTGTGTTCGAAATATTACAAACAATAAATCGATTGAAATAATAATTACTGAAATTATATTTAATATTATAATATTACCGACGACTTGATCGTCAAAATAAAATAGTTACGGACGGCTAATACATTGAAAATACACTTCTCTATTGTAGTGAGAACAATACAGTATTTGTGTATAGTATGCCTCTCTTGTATATATAATTTTTTATATCATAAACATAAAACCTAACATTTTATCCTTTCTCACTTCTTTTCAACCACTTTTAATATCAAAAGTAGAAGGTGTATAAAAAATTGTATAAAAAAATGTATAATTGCTTTAATTTGCATGTCATAGGATATCAATTAGTACCTGGTTCGTGTGATGTTACACTTTTGAGGTTGTTGAATTTTGTGATCTCTCTGTGTTGGGAAAATTCAGGTTCAACCAAGAACCTATCACACAGCGGAAGCACCAAAATAATTTTCCCACAACCTGTGCAGTTAAATAGGCAACACCAAAAATACTCCAAGCAGCAGATAATATGCAGAAATTAATAACAGGAGACACAAGCAATTTTTATCGTGGGAAAACCCCCAAAAAAGGGAAAAAAACCCACGGGACCTAGTCCAGTAAAATCTTCCACTATCAATAATAATGGGTACACAATCAGTCCTCCTAGTAGCACTAGGGTATCTCAACAATCATC